>CALYCA010000064.1:0-36223 GCA_944452715.1 Ophion slaviceki | reverse complement strand
TTTAATATCAATGGAACGGTACGCGTTGAAACAAAAAGATTGAATTTTCCGATAAAGAATGGTTCGTTTTGCAATGAAAAATACCTTTTTGCTTAATTTTTTTTGAAACATTTAGGGCCATGTTTTAGACTATCAGGTCGGAAAGATTTATACCAAATTTCACCAGATTCGGTCGATTAGTTTTTTAGCTATACGTCACGCCAGTTTTGAAAATGCAGACCGTGCCATATCTCCGCCATTTTTAAAGATTAATAAAATAAAAAATACCATGTTACAGCCAAAAGTAGTAATAAAATATCTAAGTCTCAAAATTGCTGAAGAAATGTTTCCGTTAAAAAAAATCACGACAATCAGCAAATTTTTTCCTCGCCTAAGGGTATCTCCCCCCTTATTGATAAAACTTAGAAAAAAGTGACTAGCAGAAGAATTTTTGTACCCGCGTCTTTACAGAGAAAATGTCTAAATCTACTAAATATGCGCGGATTTTTTTATTCCAGTTCATCGTTGGGTATAATAATTGGTTGTAACTTGTTTTTATTAAGCGCCACTGTAATTTCACCAATGATTCAGAAGGGCCCTCCTTATGCCCGCACAAAAAACGGCGGTCCGCGAAAGGAATACCTTGAAATGCGATGGGCCACGCTCAATCAGCAACAAAAACTGCCGTCAACCATCTAACAAGGAACATCCTTCAGGTGACATCCTTCGATTTTGTTGAAATATGGATATGTTATAAAGCACCGAAAAGTAAGCGGAACGTATTTTTTTTAACGGCGGAAAAACGGTTTCAAGCGGTGAAACGAACCCTCGAAGATAGGGGTGTTTTTCGTTTTTCGTCGATAACATTATCGTTCTCATCTCCAATGTATAGTGCACAAAAAAATAAACATTGTTGCAATTTAAAATTTTTTAATATCTCGTACCGTTAAAACGTTATCGATGAAAAACGAAAAACATCCCCATTTTTGAGGGTGAGTTTCAGCCCTTAAAACCGTGTTTCCGCCGATAAAAAAAATACATATCGCTTACTTTTCGGTGCTTTATAACATATCCAAATTTCGACAAAATCCAAGGTCGTCACCTGGGATGTTTCTTGTAAGTTGATTTTGAACTTTGCTGAATGAGTCAAGTTACATTGGCGCGCAAAAGTATTGGTCAGCCACAAGTGTATTTGAAATTATCCAAGTGAAGTACGTGCTGCTATTTCTCGAGTTTTCACTGATTATTGTCACTTGTCCCATAATTATACTCAGTCTTTTTGTGCAAATAAACTACGTGGTCACCTATCAACGTCGTCATAATTATCGTGTGGTCCCTACAAACGCCTGATCTCAATCTTATCGAACCATTGTGCAATGAAGTGGATAAGCATGTGCGAAAGCCATGTCCTACATCTTAAGCAGACTTGTGGAAGGTTCTATAAGAAAACTGGCACGGAATACTTTAAGAAACATTCGAAAAGTTAATCCGAAATATGCCTGGGATGTAGAAAGTTGTGATAAAAAACAAGGGTGCACACATAGAAATAATTGGTTAGAGTTCTATATCTGGCACGTCAATGTTTGACCAAAAAATATAAGACGATTATGGAATACTTGCAATTGAGTTATGTTATTGCGATGCAGCGATGTTGTTTCGAGTAGGGGAAAGGTTGATCCCATGAGGTATGATGATCATTTTCAATAGCGGTGTGTGCGACGCACTTGCTTTGGCAGAAATCAATTTAAATTGTGAGCTGTTGATCTAAGGCAAGGTTGACTTTAAGTTGAGATAACTTTCATATGAGGTTGAAGTTTGCATCGTTGGCATGCAACGAAAATTAATATTTCTGAATTCCTTTAATTTCTTTTGGCAGATTATGCCTCCAAAAAACCTTCAACCATTTTTTAAGCTATTTATTTACCGATCTACAATGTAAATATATAAGAAAAACATTTCAATAATAATAAATACCCGAAAAATAAAATATAAAAAAACATTCGTTGCGTTTCAACGATGCAAACATCAGCAGCATAACTTTCATTGTATACTGTGAGTTGCAATCATTATTGTGTTTGTGGCTTTATAATATGCTCAATTCGGGTTTTGCTTGGTGTGGTAACAGTACAATACTTATATGTTAACTTACCAAGCAATGAATGAAAAAGTTGAGTTTGGGGCAAGATGATTCCCTTCTAGGTGTACAGGATGACCCCTAGGGATCATCACAAATGGCGTATCTACTTTATTTTTGCTAAATGGATTGTCTACTTATGTTCAAACTACACTACCAATGTATAATTGATCTCACAAATAATAATTAACACCCCCAAGTGATTCAAGACTGGCTGTAGAAGACTGGTGTAGTTTAATTCTAGTTGGGTGACATAAAACTTATAATATGAAGGTAATATAACTTGTAAGATCAGTTTATGTTGTATACCTATGATTAATATATCTATAAAGGTGTTGTAAAGTCGGGCAAATTTTAATTTACATTTACCTAATTTATCTAAAATTTAAAAAATCCGTAAATAGGGGCAAGATGATCCGAGTGATCATCTTGTCCATACTCTGTGCATCATCTTGAACACCGGTTTGTCCAAGATTATCCTTATGTAAGGTTAAAAAAAAGGAAATCTTTCCATTGAAACCCTAATAAATTGAATATTTCGAATATGCCAATCGTAAGATCGGTAAATATGCCAGTAGTAAACGCTTTTGGATCTTGAGGCAGTAGTCTGGTCTAGAGCGAGATTTCTGACGTCGTTTTTGGGTTGGAATAACTTTTAAACCGTTGATGTTGTCTTGATGAAATTTTACATATGTATTTATTGTTCCTTTGAGAATGTATCTACATTAAAAAAAAAACAATTATTTTCAATATTTTCATGTAGTTTTTTATTTTTTTACAACATGGTCCTTCGAAAACTGCCTCAGTCGGCGCCCACTCTGGGTGATGTTGTACGCATCTGAAAAAAAAAATATATTCTCAATCTGTATGAGTATCCTGAGCACTGGTAGCAGAATTAGTACTTTAAAAAACTTTGTTACAAAATGGCGGCCTGTTAAACGTTGATTAACGATATTTCATACATTTTCGGGCATTGGACGAGTTATAAAATGTGGGCAAAATTATTGTTCGACTCAATTCTGCTACCAGTCCTCAGAAAGAGGCTACGGAAGGTATGTGCAAAATTTGAGCTCGATCGGTAAATTAGTTATCGAGATATCGTGGGCGCCGATTTGAAAAACGTAGTTCTAAGATGAACGCGTTCAAAGTTTTGATACCGTTAGATGAGGTTTGCGCGCGGCTTGCTTATAATTTCTATTATTCTGCTAATTTTTGAAATATCAATAAACGGTTTTCACGAGCGTATTGAGAAAGGTCCAAGGAATAATAAAATGAAAAAAAAATCGATTTTGTCAAATTTCTAGACCAGACTACTACCTTAATTATGGTGAATATCTTTGAAATTACGAGCATTCTCCCTTAGGAGGATCATCTCGTACACATTTCCCCTATTTTACATTACAACGTGAAAGTAATAAAATACCTTAGAGCGGCAATGCATACGGGACTTCACCCACCAAGTTTGCGTATTGCAAAAACGTGTACTTCCCGAAAAACCAATGCTCCGCGTAAAATATACTTCAACCTACGAAGTATTCAGGGAGGGGCGAAAAAATGAACGATGATTTCACGTCAACTCGAGCACGAGACTTCAGCAAAGCACGATTCCTCAAAATAAAAATGATGTTGAAGTTTGCAACGTTGGAAAGCAACGAAATATAACTTTTCTTTAAGGCGTAACCCCCACTTGTAGCGCAAAAAAAGGCCTTTTTCATGAATTAAAAAAAAAACTACAAAACTTTTTTAATCGATCAATATACCATCTTAAAGAATACATCTTGAAGAACTTTCAGTAATTTTTTTATTGAAAAATATTACATTGTTTAGTGGCAAATGGCCGTCAATGAAATAATGTTTTTATATACACGGTTTGCGGTGACCAACATTGCGGCGAAGTGGATCATCTGAAAAAAAAATGCGGATGGATTTAGTCAAATATAAGTATAAACTAGTCTTTAAACGAAGGATTTTAAAAAATATTCATTTTTCACAAAATGGCGGACAGTCAAAGTTAATGGTTCGATTTTAACGAAAAAAAACGGCCGTTTTTTGGCTATAAAACGGCCATTTTTTTCGAAAAAAAAAATCGAACGATTAAAGACTACATTTTTATGTATTAAATAAGCCTGCAAAATTTCAAGAAGATCGGTTCATTAGTGTTCGAGTAATCTTGGTCACCGACTTCAGAAATGCCATTTTAAGAAAAACGCGTTTAAAGTTTCAATTTCACAACGGATTCTTCTCTTTCAACGCTCATATCTCAGTTAATTTTGTTCGGATCGACTTTAAATTTTCAGGACATATTCTCAGATACTTATACTTCAAAAAAATGCAATAAAAAAATCGATTTTTTCAAAATCGCAAGTGGGGGTAACCCCTCAACTGCTCACATTTTCTTTCGCTGCCTCAGACTACGAAAATTACTTAAATAATATCCCCTGCCCATCGTCGAGATCAACGACCTCGATGAAAGAAAAATGGTATTGTAACAAAAATGAAGAACCATTGCATTCCAGCGATGGAAACTTCAAGGTCACAAGTAAAATGAGAAAAGCTGACAAAAATAAAGCGAAAGCACAGAAGTTCATGTGACGTTTGATTTTGTGATCGGTAGGAGCCGTGGAATGAAGCTTGTGAGGACAATCTTGCCGTAGCATGCCAAGGAGGTGGACGATCAGGAGGAGACGCGTCGCTCTGATCCCGGGTCGATCGCTCGTTCGCGTCAATCGACCGTGGCGATTAACAGTCGTTGGAAGGAGCACGGGGGGTCGTTGTGATTGGGCAAATAGAATAGCGATAAATACGACGAGAAGACGACGAAAGGCGCGAGAAAGGAGAACCGAGGAAATTGATACGAGCGACCGATGAACACGGGGAATAACGATGGTGACAATTCGGGTCCCGGTGTTGCGGTCGGTAACGGGGCCCGTGTCACGAACTATGGAAACCAGGGCCAAACACCGACCGACGTTAAACATGCCCAAAACACCGATACACCGGGTACGAACGAGACGCCGATCAACGATGGTACACCGGGCGCAAACGCCTTGCCACCTGCCGAATCCAAAGCTGCGGCCGCTGCCGCGGCCGAGAAGAAACGCCCGGCGAGAAGGGGCAAACCGCCACCGGATCGACCCGTCAGAGCCCTCTTTTGTCTGCCCCTCAAAAACCCTTTGAGAAAGCTGTGCATCAGCGTCGTCGAGTGGAAGTATCCTTTTTACGAAATGAACACCCCCTAGACCTTCCCCAAATCAGGCATTCGTTGTCTCGAATTGTCGAGTTCGTACTTTATATTGTATACTCCGTATACACGGAATCTCGTAATCCGTCGTTTGTAGAGATACACAGTAAGGGGGCACAAATTTGAGCTTTATTTTTTTTCCTTTTTCTCATCATGCAATTATCTTCTTTAAAAATAAAAAAAAATCTGTCACCAAAGCTGCGACCGGTCAAAAGATATTTAGAGGTCGCTCAAGCCTCCCAAGAATTCAAATTTTCATTACAAAATCGATTTTTTTTCGTCCACTTCTCACCCATAAATTTTACGCTTTATAATTTGTTTTACTAATCTCGCGAAAGCTCTACCCGGCCAATGAATATTTAGTGGTCGCTCAAGGTTTACGAAAATTTACAATTTCCGCCAAAAAAATTAATCTGGCATGCACTATTCCTTGTAGCATAAAAACAACATAGACAGCGTAGTGTTACATTTTCTGAATAATGTATTATAATTGTTTGTAACAAATACCAATTTGACGCTATGTGTTATTATGTATTGTTATGTATTATTGTATTATGGCGTCGCTCGTCACCGAGTACAGCTACGATTGGTTCGCAGTTTGACTAACGAAACCAACTGTGGGAGGCATTACGATACGCGGAAAACAGCTGTCATTTCAGTTTTACGAATAGAACGACCTAACGAATAAAATGACCTATTCAGCTAAAACTTCATTCGAACCAAAACTGGCAGTTACACCACAGCATCTCACTCCTGTATGGATATTTTGTTTATAATAATGATTTACAATTATTGAGGATGTTTGAACGACCAGAACTCCTTTAAATATTGTGTCAGGGATCACTAGTTATCGTTTGAAATCTTCGTACGACCCGGAACTCGCAGTAATGTCACAGCTCACTCATCTACGAATATTTTGGTTATACCCATTGTTAGCGATTCGAATTAGATTCAACCGATAGAAGAAACCTATTCGCAGAATAGGTTTAGGATGTAGAACTCTCTTCATTTCAACTCTGGCATGGTCAAATTTGCGAAATTCGATGAGATGCTACGATTCATTTTGCGAAATTAGCATCTCGTTTTTTCATAATACGTTTTCGACAGTAAAATCGACAGAACTATAAGGAGTACAACTTTGCAGTGACCGTTTTTTTCAAAAGTTTAAGGCTTTATTATAAAAAAGTGGCTACATATTTTTTAATCAAAGTACTGCCCGTCGCTAGCTACGACCTCGGCCCATCTTTCAGGTAGCATTCGAATCCCGCGTCGATAAAAGTCTTGGTCCTTGGAGGCAATCCAGCAATCGACCCAATTTTTGACTTCTTCGTAAGTACCGAAGTGCTGGTCAGCCAAATCGTGTGCCATTGACCGGAACAAGTGATAGTCGGAAGGGGCAATGTCTGGAGAGTACGGCGGGTGGGATAAAACCTCCCATTTCAGCGTTTCCGAGTACTTTTTCACGACATTTGCAACATGGGGTCGGGCATTGTCATGCTGCAGTATCACCTTGTCATGTCTTTCGTTGAATTGTGGCCGTTTCTCTTTGAGTGCCTTACTCAAGCGCATCAACTGACGTCGGTAGAGTTCCCCTGTGATGGTTTCGGATGGTTTGAGCAGCTCATAGTACACAACGCCCAGCTGGTCCCACCAGATACACAGCATCATTTTGGATCCGTGAATATTCGGTTTGGGCGTCGATGACGGAATATGACCAGGCAGTCCCCATGATTTTCGGCGTATAGAATCCTCCCCGTAAGCATCTACAAGCAAACGGTGGGCCTCAGCCGCAGTTTTCTTGATGTTGAAGAAGTAAATCATAACCTCCCGCAAATGCTGAGAATTCGGTTCGTAGGTTGCCATGTTTGAGTGCCTATAACTTTATAATGCATACACGTATCCGTTAGCTTTTTTAAATTGTTTACATTGGCAGAGCCTCTAGTTTAAAATGCCACTTTTTTTATTGAGCTAGGGCCACTACTTCGGCCGCAGTGGCTCTCTAAGTAAAACGGTCACTGCAAAGTTGTACTCCTAATATTATTGAAACTCATCAAGAACTGTAGAACTATCCGGGACGCCACTCTGCATGGAGTTTATTTGTGAGATGCTAACAATTGAGATGCTAACTCCACACACGTATCATTTTGTTTACGGACAAGAGCTGTAAATAATTATTTTATGAGAACCAATATTATAATTTTTGGGTTAGAAGTGTGAGGTAAATCCGAAAAATCTGTTTCGAAAAAAAAGGATTCATTGTTTTGGAAATTTTACAAAGCGTCAAATTTGTGAGTGAGAAGAGTAAAATTGTTTGGCCAAAATTGGAAATTTCGAAGCTCTTGACCGACCACTAAAAATTCATTGGCCGACTAGAGCTTTCGCGAGGTTAATTTAAACATGATTATGCGTAAAATGCATGGGTGAGAAGAGGACGAAAAAAAAATCGATTTTTAAATGAAAATTTGAAGTTTTTGGAGACTTGAGGGACCTCTACATATTTTTTGACCACTCGCAGATTTGGCGACAATTTTTTTACTTTAAAGAAGATACCTAAATGATGAGAGAAAGGGGGAAAAAATAGAGCTCAAATTTGTGCCACCCTACAGTGAACCGACGGTGAGCCAGCGGTGCACCCACGATCTTACATACATGCTTAGGAACTCTCGTCAATTTTCATGGTGTTAGAGTCGTCGCTCGAATACAACGAAACTTCTTTTGTATATTCTAGATTCTAGTTCGTAGAGAAAATTCTAGATTCGAAAATGCGTATTCGGAAACACGTATCAGGAATCTTTGTGAACAAAATTCTCTAAAGGAAATTTAGGGGGCTATATCTACCTAGATGGCCGAAAAAAATAGTCAACTTCCGAATTTTTTTCTGGGAAATGGTTGGTGAAAAAGAAAACGCATTTTTAAGACAAAGGAACATATAGTGACAGCCATTTAAAAAAATCTCCAAAAAGATACCGAAAAGCAACATTAACATGGCCGCCGGCAGATGATGACATTTTTTGGGCAAGTTTAGCGATGGACACTCCAGCTTAAACGGTCCATCTGGAATCTAAACACCAAACGGGTTATTCGTGTTAACGGGTTACCCCCACTTGTAGCGCAAAAAAAGGCCTTTTTCGTCAATTTTTTTAAAGAAAACTACAAAACTTTTTTAATCGATCAATATACCATCTTAAAGAACACATCTTGAAGAACTTTCAGTAATTTTTTTTATCGAAAAATATTACATTGTTTAGTGGCAAATGGCCGTCAATGAAATAATGTTTTTATATACACGGTTTGCGGTGACCAACATTGCGGCGAAGTGGATCATCTGAAAAAAAAATGCGGATGGATTTAGTCAAATATAAGTATAAACTAGTCTTTAATCGAAGGATTTTAAAAAATATTCATTTTTCACAAAATGGCGGTCAGTCAAAGTTAATGGTTCGATTTTAACGAAAAAAAACGGCCGTTTTTTGGCTATATAACAGCCATTTTTTTCGAAAAAAAAATCGAACGATTAAAGACTACATTTTTATGTATTAAATAAGCCTGCAAAATTTCAAGAAGATCGGTTCATTAGTGTTCGAGTAATCTTGGTCACCGACTTCAGAAATGCCATTTTGAGAAAAACGCGTTTAAAGTATCAATTTCAGTTTACACGAAGAAAATATGTTTTTTTGTAAACTTACATAGAGTCATCTATTCCGGGCCCATACAGAAGTATGGGCCCGGATACTTATACTTCAAAAAAATGCAATAAAAAAAATCGATTTTTTCAAAATCGCAAGTGGGGGTAACCCCTTAAGCAATCCAGTGATATTAACTTCCATTGCATTCAAACGATGCAAACGTCAATATCATTGATTGTGGCGACGAAAGGAACTCCCTTCTGATTTTCATTCACTATATTGTCACCACACATCGTTGTGAGAAATAAGTGCTGTTTATAGCTAGCATAACTATCGCAGCCTTTTTTTAAATCGTCTTAAGTGGATGCAAGAATTCTTAATATTTTTTCACGATTTTTAATCCAACATTTGCATTGTCATCATGAATATTTTGTTACAAAATGATGTTATTTTAAAAAGGTAATTCATCATACAATAGCCACTGAGACGCAATTATAATTTATTATGGTGAATAAATATCGTTCGTTATTTGAAATTAACCCTCAGGGTACGGACTATAAAAAAGTTACGTTCAGTACGGACATGGGTTAGCCTAACCCGGCGACTTTGATTGGGTGTATATCGAGCTGTACTTTGTCAATTTGAATAAATTTTTTTTTCATTTTGTGTGAAATTGTCTCAAAAATATGATAGAATTGTCAGATTAATCATTTAACTGATTGAAAAAAAATTATAATGAAAAATGTGAACGGGTCTTGAAATTTTTTTGTAAAAAAACGTTTTTTTTTTCAAAATGCTGTAACTTTTTGAAAAAAAAAGATATTAACATTGTATAACTCGCGTTTGAAAGGTAAAAAGTAGTTCTTTCAAATGTCCATAACGGTTTTTTGATTTATTCCAAAAACTATATTTTTTTTGAAAAATGAAAATACGCGTTTTTTCGAGTTAGCGAAAAAACGTTGTTTCGTTGATTTATGATGATAAAGGTTAAAAATAATTACTTTGAGCGTAAAAAAATTGTTTCTCAGATATTGTTGAGTAGTATCATATAAATAAACACCAAAAATAATTGTTAAAGACGAATATTTATTATCAAAAGTTTACAAAAGTCATATTACATAGTATTGCCGCACTCGCAGCACAGTTTCGCTACGTGCTCTTTACACATCGCCTTATGACATCTAAGACACTTATAATACGTTTTTCGGTCAAGGGAACTTGGACATAAGTTACATCTCTTTTGCTTTGAAAGTCTATTGTCGACAAACTCATCGCGAATGTCCATTTCTTCTGGCAACTCACGAGAATCCAAAAACTCTTCAATCGTCTTTCGCAGACCTATCCTCAGAGTAGGTTTTGCCAATCTTTTAATCAAAGTAGGTTTAACTAATTGCAACGCCAGCTCTCGAAGATAATCGAGTAATAATGAGTTATAATTCACTACGAGCAGCAAAGATTTCGATATAAGACGTACGTTCAAGTGATTGAGATCTACTACAATACTTCGCTTACACCATGTACAACGCGTTATTTTGAGGTTAGAATCTACAAAATTAAGTAAAGAGTACGTATTCTTACTTACCTTTTTATTCCTCAGCGGCAAACAGACGAAAATTAAAACTTTATATTTTTGAAAATTTTGGATTTTGTAACGTTGGATACGGACTGGGTGTACCACACCCGAGCACAATGTTCATATGTGTCTAGCTCGGACACAAAGCGGAGACTGACTCTGCCGCTTGGGCCTCTAATAGTGTGTACCTATAAGTTTTTTCCCCCCCTGGTCCGGACCCCCATCGCCGACTTCTCTTCGTATGGCGCTTCTTTCAAATTTCGCTCGGGTTACGGTAACCCAGTCCGTACCCTGAGGGTTAACATGATGGATGGCATCAATTCGACCACTCATATTATAACTTTTAGAATCATTTTTATTTTCCCGCTCCATTTTACAGATACCTTTGTCAGTGTGTTTCAATGATTGCCAAAAATGGAGCGAATGTTCATACACTGCAATTTTTTTTACCAATTTGTATCGTGATCCTGTGGTGACCCCTAACTGTTTGGGTTTATCTGATTTATACGTACAGTCAAGGACCGATTTGCCGATAAGTAGTTAAAACCACAGTCATTTTCGATCTCCTTTATCGCCTGCAGTGAAGCGAAAAAGATACACGATCGATGATGGAAGTTATTTCCGCCATTTTCTTCCGATGCACTTTATTTTCCTTGACGTACCTTTCATCGCAGGCCCTTTGAATGGGTCATCCTCTCGACTATATTTGCCAACTGCGTGGCCCTCGCAGTCTACACGCCTTATCCCTGCAGTGATTCGAATCAAACCAATCTTTACCTGGTAAGTTTGCAATTCCGAGTGACAATGCCCGATCCTCCCACTCCAATTCTCGCTGATTGCGTACGCAATAAGTTCTCGTTCACTTTATTTTTCACACAGGAAAAAATAGAATACGTTTTTCTCGTTGTTTTTACACTGGAGTGCGTGATGAAGATAATTGCTTACGGTTTCGTTGCCCATCCTGGGGCTTATCTTCGAAACGGATGGAACATGCTGGATTTTACGATCGTTGTGATAGGGTTTGTACGATTTGACAGATCTACTGATGACACTCTAGAAATCCGATTATATATTTGCTATGGTGTTCGATATAACGTGGGAGTTTTTCCATTTCAATTTAGCGATATACTGAAAACGAGGAAAGATTTAATTAGTGCATCGGAATTAATAATTGGGTGTAAGACTGAAGAATGTTTCATTTGCATTATTTTAACGCAGAATGGTCAGTACGATACTGACCATATTAATGAAGGAGGGCTTCGACGTAAAAGCCCTGAGGGCTTTCAGGGTCTTGCGACCTCTCCGTCTCGTATCAGGTGTACCGAGTGAGTTTTTTACATCAGAGTTTCAAAAACCATGTCACTGTTGCTCGTCGCGTTCGTTCGCGAAAGTATTAATTTGTTTTTCATTTGATTTTCAGGTCTTCAGGTCGTTTTGAATTCGATTCTCCGAGCTATGGTGCCGTTGCTTCATATAGCTCTGCTCGTGCTCTTCGTCATCATCATTTACGCTATAATCGGGCTCGAACTGTTCTCCGGAAAGTTGCACAAAACTTGCCGCAGCAATCTCACGGGTTAATGACTTCATTAATTAGATAACTTTATTTATTAATTAATAGTCGATTTTTACTTATTCGTAGTTATTCAATCGCTCGGAATTTTCTGTTCACTACATTCTTAGCAGCGGGTCAGTTCGTTTCTAATTATACTGTAAGTAACTCTGCTAAATAAAATATTCCTTTTTTTTATTGCTTTCAGAGGAAATGATGGAAGACCCACATCCGTGCGGCGAAGACGGTTTTCAGTGCAGCTCCCTTGGCGAAGAGTTCTATTGCAGTCGTCGGTATTGGGAAGGTCCGAACGACGGTATTACGAACTTTGATAATTTCGGACTGGCGATGTTGACCGTTTTCCAATGTGTTACTCTTGAGGGATGGACCGACGTGCTTTATGACGTGCGTCTGATGTTTTTTGTTTTCACTTGCGATTCCTAGTGATTAACTTGCGCATCATTATATCGTAAGATTTTGCTGTCAGTGCCATTGGCGTAGCCGGAAGGACGCAGGCTTAGACCACCCCACCCCTCTTCAGAAAGAAATCCATCCAAAATAATTAAATTCCTGCATTCGATTCATTTTATTTCTGTTTAATCCAAACAAGAATAAGAAAATAATTTACGAAACTTGAACGAGTTCCTTCGTCGTAATTTCGAATTTGTGTAAAAAATAGTCATTTGATCACGTAAATTAAATAGATATTCAAATTTCACAATTAAGGCAGCCGTGGGCAAAATTACATTAAATTTCGCGGCCAAACCACAACGAGAAGAATATTGGAAGATCAACATTTACAATGAAAACAGAGAGGATTCCGTCGATAATTACAAAAGAATCTTAATAATTGATACGTCAGCCTTGAAAGCTGAAGCGATGGTGATGAAAAACATACTTTAATTTAAAAATTATGAAACAAATGCTGAAAAGTGAAGAAATCGTATTAAAAAAGAACACTGTCCTAACTTATATAAACTATTCCCAGTAGCAATAGTACGTTTTTCTATTTAAAAAAACGTGGCTTACAAGGAAAGGTTGCGAAGTCGATCTCTCCGATTTCGATGAAATTTGGCATGCTTGTAGAATGGGTAAAAATAGGCGACACGTATTTTTTTATATCTGCGGAAGCCGATTTTTAAGGAGTGAAAAGCACCCCCGGAAATAGGGGTGTTTTTCGTTTTTCGTCGATAACGTTATCGTTCTCATCTCCAATGTATAGTACACGAAAAAATAAGCAGTGTTGCATTTTGGCATTTTTTCATGTCTCGTACCGTTAAAACGTTATCGACGAAAAACGAAAAACACCCCAATTTTCGAGGGTGTCTACAAGCATACCAAATTTCATCGAAATCGGAGAGATCGATCTCGCAACCTTTCCTTGTTAGAGGCACAATGCTCTAGGAATCTCTCATATGTCACTGCTGAACATACAGGACATTGGAAAAAAAATAGAAAACTAAGACTTATTCAATCGAGTCCCTACTGAAAGTAAAGCCTAAAGATTGATAACTGAATTAAATAATGATGAAAGATTGGTTGATTATTTTTTAACATATTGCGAGAGGTTGATATTATTGTTAACGTGAACGTGTGATTGATGCTTCATTTTTTGTGCGTTTTACGTGATTATTGACTATTATGTAAAACTTTAAAAAAAAAGATTGTGAACGAAACCAATTTTTTGTCAGGCCGGCCCATGCAAGCCCCCCGGTAGGAAAAAGTGCTGGCTACGCCAATGGCCATTTCTAAAAAATGTTATAAAAACGAACGATGACAAATCGTTCGAGAAACATTTATTATCAGTTGACGAGCGTTTTATAACTGTTTTTTTTTTAGATCGAAGACGCTATGGGTAGCACATGGCAGTGGCTTTACTTCATTTCTATGGTAATTCTTGGAGCTTTCTTCGTCATGAATCTGATTCTTGGTGTGCTATCCGGGTAAGTGTCACTTAAAAAAAAAATGTATTTATTTGTAATGTTTCTACGTGTGCCCTCGCCGTCTATTTTACCACGCACTGGTCACTCCACAGTCTCCGATCCCTTAGAGACTCACACTCACTCATTCCTAATACACTGCTGTATCGCATTCGCAGGCGGGTAGGCATTTCGTTGTCTTACCATCGGTAATTCACAAGGACCATTCCTTAGGTCTGGTCCTTTGATTTTCTTCAAACTTATATATGTTATGAAGCATTGAAAACTAAACGACTCGTATTTATTTTCATCGGCGGAAAAACGGTTTTAAGGGATAAAACCACCCCTCGAAGAAGCCATGTCAAGGGGTAATATTGCAGTTTCACCCTCAAGCAGTCGACCGATCGCAATGAAACAAAAACGAAAATTCTTCTCATTTGAAATGATGAAAAATCCACTACATAGTTATCGCAAAAAAAAGAAAATTAAGGGATGAAGCATCCTCGGATTTGCCTCTTTTACCCCACACGTCGAGGGGTTGCATGGAAATTAACAAAATGGACATCATTTTAAAGAGGGGACAAAATTGAAGTTGACGTGTTTTTGCGCATTCGACGGACGGCAAGCTTAAGGGGGTAAACCACCCCTTGCATGAATTTAATCATCGCCATCGTATGTGAAATGTCCCCGCTGATTGAAAATACTCATAAAACCTATAATTTAATGTTTTCTCGTGTTTCAAATTTATTACACTTCTCTTAAGGCGTTACCCCCACTTGTAGCGCAAAAAAGGCCTTTTTCATGAATTTTTTTAAAGAAAACTACAAAACTTTTTTAATCGATCAATATACCATCTTAAAGAACACATCTTGAAGAACTTTCAGTAATTTTTTTATTGAAAAATATTACACTGTTTAGTGGCAAATGGCCGTCAATGAAATAATGTTTTTATATACACGGTTTGCGGTGACCAACATTGCGGCGAAGTGGATCATCTGAAAAAAAATGCGGATGGATTTAGTCAAATATAAGTATAAACTAGTCTTTAATCGAAGGATTTTAAAAAATATTCATTTTTCACAAAATGGCGGACAGTCAAAGTTAATGGTTCGATTTTAACGAAAAAAAACGGCCGTTTTTGGCTATAAAACGGCCATTTTTTTCGAAAAAAAAATCGAACGATCAAAGACTACATTTTTATGTATTAAATAAGCCTGCAAAATTTCAAGAAGATCGGTTCATTAGTGTTCGAGTAATCTTGGTCACCGACTTCAGAAATGCCATTTTGAGAAAAACGCGTTTAAAGTTTCAATTTCAGTTTACACGAAGAGAATATTTTTTTTTGTAAACTTACATAGAGTCATCTATTCCGGGCCCATACAGAAGTATGGGCCCGGATACTTATACTTCAAAAAAATGCAATAAAAAAAATCGATTTTTTCAAAATCGCAAGTGGAGGTAACCCCTTAAGGGGTCTTCCCACTTTAGACACTAAAAAAGGCTGTTTTCGTGAATTTTCTTTGGAAGATTTATATTATAGATATTGATATAAAAGTTGTTACACACAATACACTTTCGAAATACATAAACAAATTTTTATATGTATTCATGTAACCCAAACAAACTTTAAACACGTTTTTTTTTTCGAAACAACGATAAAAAAATACGTATCGCTTACTTTTCGGTGCTTTATAACATATTCAAATTTCAAAATCGAAGGGTGTCACCCGAGGGATGTTC
This sequence comes from Ophion slaviceki, assembly GCA_944452715.1. Lineage (NCBI taxonomy): Eukaryota > Metazoa > Arthropoda > Insecta > Hymenoptera > Ichneumonidae > Ophion > Ophion slaviceki. Next base: position 20,462 of record CALYCA010000064.1, on the reverse strand, counting down.
GTCGTGAGTAATCGACGCGCAAGCGAGTGCGCGGCGGGGCGATCACCCATCCGAGTATCGGCTCCGGTCAACGATACTGTACATGGGAAATCGCCGCCGCCGCGCACCAACCGCGCGTCCACGACCGAGGGTGTAGAGTTTTATCCATAAAATATATTTTTTTTAACATTGAAGAATTTGAATTACGCCATTTTATATCTTTACACAGCTACGGGGAACGATATTTGTGTTCTTACGAAATCACTTGTTTTTCCTATAATACGCAAATGGCTAGGAGTATCATTGAATAAAAAAAAACTTTTGTCATGCTCAGAGAATTCTCGAAGGAGAGAGAAAAAGCGAAAGCGCGCGGGGACTTCCACAAGCTGAGGGAGAAGCAACAGATCGAGGACGATCTACGGGGCTACTTGGACTGGATAACTCAAGGCGAAGATATCGACGCCGAGGCTGACGAGATGACACAGATGCAAGATGGCAAACGTACGTCGCGAATATTGCACAAAAGATTCACGATACACACGAGTTGTTACTTTCTTTCGAAATTTCGTTAATATTTCGTTCACTTCCGATAATTGCTATGTCGCTTGGACTCGTTGAACTATAGCGAAGCAACAGAGCGAGATGGAAAGTACGGATCGGCTCGAGGGTGACGAGGAAGGAATGCAGCAGGAATCCACGTGGAAACGTAAAAAACTAGACTTGGATAGGTACATTTTTTGAAAGTATTTGTTCACCAAGCAACTGAAAAGTATTAAGGCGTTACCCCCACTTGTAGCGCAAAAAAAAGGCCTTTTTCATGAATTTTTTAAAAGAAAACTACAAAACTTTTTTAATCGATCAATATACCATCTTAAAGAACACATCTTGAAGAACTTTCAGTCATATACATTCAAAAATATGTTTAAATTTCTTTATTTAAAAATATCAAAAATATACAAGGATATTGTATGATTCTTGAAGCTTCGTAAAGAAATCTGCGTATACGGTACCCACTTGCGTTTCTTCAAAATCATCTGAAAAAAAAACCAAAAAGATTATTAAATTAGATACTATAATCTAGTACTTGTCATAGCCGATTTTGAAAATATCGATTTATGACAAAATGGCGGACGTTTGAACATAAATAGTGATTTTTGGGCCAAAAATTAGTTATTATTTTGCCTATAAAACAAAAATTAAGTAACGGGAAAAAAAATCCTATGACAAGTACTAGATAATGGTGTATAGAATAACCACAAAAAATCTCGAGGCAATCGGTTCATTGGCTTTCGAGAAATTTTGGGTACCGATTTGAAAGACGTGGTTTTGAGAAAAACGCGATTGAAAATTTGGGAATGTATAAATCATGAAATTTGTCAACTTATACTCCTGTTAATACTTCACTGTTCATAATATAACACCCATAGCTATCACATACCCTTCTCACGTAATTTCTTCTCGTATCACGGTTATTATTGAACCTAATTGTATAATATTTTGCGTTTTTCAGATTCGAAAATTTACAGATTTTCTGTTGACTAGTCAATCCGCTAGTGCTACCTTAAGGCGTTACCCCCACTTGTAGCGCAAAAAGGCCTTTTTCATGAATTTTTTAAAGAAAACTACAAAACTTTTTTAATCGATCAATATACCATCTTAAAGAACACATCTTGAAGAACTTTCAGTAATTTTTTTGTTGAAAAATATTACATTGTTTACTGGCAAATGGCCGTCAATGAAATAATGTTTTTACATACACGGTTTGCGGTGACCAACATTGCGGCGAAGTGGATCATCTGAAAAAAAAATGCGGATGGATTTAGTCAAATATAAGTATAAACTAGTCTTTAATCGAAGGATTTTAAAAAATATTCATTTTTCACAAAATGGCGGACAGTCAAAGTTAATGGTTCGATTTTAACGAAAAAAAACGGCCTTGGCTATAAAACGGCCATTTTTTTCGAAAAAATATCGAACGATTCAAGACTACATTTTTATGTATTAAATAAGCCTGCAAAATTTCAAGAAGATTTAGTAATTTAGTTTTTACTAGTAATTTACTTTACTTTACTTTACTTTATTTAATTTACTTTACTTTACTAGTAATTTACTTTCAAGATTTAGTAATTTCAAGAAGAATTAGTGTTCGAGTAATCTTGGTCACCGACTTCAGAAATGCCATCTTGAGAAAAACGCGTTTAAAGTTTCAATTTCAATTTGCACGAAGAAAATATTTTTTTTTGTAAACTTACATAGAGTCATCTATTCCGGGCGTCAAAAAAAACTGCACTTCAAATTGCACTTCAAAAAAATGCAATAAAAAAATCGATTTTTTCAAAATTGCAAGTGGGGGTAACCCCTTAAGATTTATTCGATAATAATTGTTGACTACCGCCGACCGAATATTGAACATTGACTCCCCATGATCCATAAGATTCGCGCAAAAATTCTATTTCGAGAATGAGCCGTTTTTATCGACAACATTGATTATTTTACGCAGAGTGAATCGACGGATGCGGAGAGCGTGTCGAAAAGCCGTAAAGTCTCAAGGATTTTACTGGCTCATCATAGTTCTGGTATTTCTGAATACCGGTGTGCTGGCTACCGAACATTATCAGCAACCAGACTGGCTGGACGAGTTCCAAGGTTCGAACATTCGTTTGATTATGCATTTATTACAAAACAAAAATGCGAATAAACTCTTGTGTAAATAACGCAAAAAATCTATCCGTAATCAATGTGATCTCAATTTTGAGGAGAATTTTTTTGCATTTTTTTTTTTTCAGAGTACACGAATACCGTTTTCATTGCTCTATTCTCGATGGAGATGTTGCTCAAGATGTACAGTTTAGGATTTCAGGTATACCAATAACGATTGAATACTAATTTATGATTCTTGTTTCCTTCTGATCGAATTATTATCCATGATTAAAAAAAAAAAAAATCGCAGGGCTACTTCGTGTCGCTGTTCAATCGTTTCGATTGCTTCGTCGTCATTGGCTCGATCAGCGAAATGATACTGACATACACGGAAGTAATGCCACCTCTCGGTGTGTCTGTACTCCGTTGCGTCAGATTGCTCAGAGTCTTCAAAGTCACAAAGTCAGTATGATCGCTAAATAAATATAAATATTGGATAATCGAGAAAAAAAATGATTAATTTGCGTTTCTCGTTTTCAGATACTGGCGGTCTCTGTCGAATTTAGTAGCGTCCCTGCTCAACTCGATACAATCTATCGCCTCGCTTTTGTTGCTTCTTTTTCTCTTCATCGTTATTTTTGCACTACTGGGGATGCAAGTGTTCGGCGGCAAATTCAACTTTGACGATCTTCATGACAAATCGCGAAGCAATTTCGACAGTTTTTGGCAGAGTTTGCTCACGGTATTTCAGGTAATGTTTATAGCAATAGTACAGGGGAAAGATAAGGCAGACCTGCCAAGTGCGTGTCAGAACACGCATTAAGGGGTCTTCTTACTTTAGACGCTAAAAAAGGCTATTTTCATGAACTTTTTTTAGAGGTTTATATTATAGATATTGATGTAAAAGTCGTTACACTCGATAGATACACTTTCGAAATACATAAACAAATTTTTATATCTATTTATGTAACCCAAACAAACTTTAAACACGTTTTTTTCGAAACAACGTTTTTCGACGGCTTGTTGATAAAATCTTCGAAACTACTGAACCCCATATCAAGGCTTTTTTCTATTTTTATATTTACTATTTTTTTGCCAGAAACGGTGAAAAAAAAACACTTTTTGTTTTCTCGAAAAGTGTCCGCCATTTCGTTATTTTTGCATATGTCAAATATCGTGTGATATAGCCATTAACATGCTGAATCTAAAACCGTTAAATTTTTTGTTTCGGACGATCCATCTCCGAGATGTCATCAACAGCGCAAACCTACAATTTTTAGGTCATTTTTTTAACTGCTATTTTCGTCGATAAATAGTGACTTGAATGAACAAATAAAATTTTTGTTATTTGTTTCGAAAGTGTATTTATTAAGTGTAACAACTTTTATATCAATATCTATAATATAAATCTATCAAAAAAATTCATGAAAATAGCCTTTTTTAGCGTCTGAAGTGAGAGAACCCCTTAAATAGGGTCCCGTGACCATTTATTTGCTTATAAATTTTTTTGAAGCGATTAATTTCAAAATGGCGGCTGTGCGACGATTTTTTAGGCAAATTTTTCACTTTCCAAAAATGTGCCTAAAAATCGTCAGATAATTGTTAATAACAAATGAACTATGCAATATAAAACAAAAATCCTACGTGCTTCCATAGACAATGTATTTTTCAAGATATATTCAACATTTCGAGTGAATCGGTTGAAAATTGTCTGAGTTATGTTTCCGGCCAGCTTAAAAAATGCATTTTTCAGATAAACGCTGCACGGCCGCCATTTTTTAATCAATCGCTTCAAAAAAATTATTGTATACAGTCACTGATATGTATGATAAACACCCTTTTTTGTAATCGCGATTTATTTTGTAGTTTTTCTTTAAAAAATCTCCAAAAAGCCTATTTTTTCGGCCTCTAGAGTGGCCTAACCCCTTAATGGTCTTGAAGTTTGCATCGTTGGCAAGCAACGAAATGTATTTTTCTATTTTCATTTCCGCATTTTCATTATTTCTAGCGTTTTAGTTTATAGAATTTTATTATTCTAAAATGTAAACATGAAAAACAATATTTTGTAAAATAATAAAAATACGAAAAAGATTTTTCGTTGGGTTCTAACGACGCAAACTTCAAGACCATACGAAGTTATAACGGTTCCTCTTTAATACGCAACCGTAAAAATTGTTTTCACTTTGACAAGATTATATCTGCCGCATTTAATTTAATTGCATGTTACAATCGCGTGCGTTGCTAGCAAACTAAAATCTAGTGACCACTTGTTCGTTCCGGTGTCCCCGTGAAATTTAGATCCTGACCGGCGAGGACTGGAACGCCGTGATGTACGTGGGGATTCGTGCTTACGGAGGGGTCGCCAGTCACGGAATCTTGGCATGCGTTTATTTCATCATTCTCTTCATTTGTGGCAATTGTATCCTTCACAAAAAAGACGCGGTAAAACATACGCCGTTCTCGCCAAAGAGAATAAGCTCGAAAAGCTTCACCGCAACGTCGCGAAATGACATTTTCTTATTTCTCATAAATTGTTTTTCTTAATACCGAATGACTCGCAAAAAAATCAGACATTTTACTGAACGTCTTCTTGGCTATCGCGGTCGATAATCTCGCCGATGCCGAGTCACTCACGGCAATCGAGAAGGAGGCCGAGGAAGAGGCAGGAAAGAACTCGCACAGTGGCTCACCAGCGCGCGACGAGATGAGCGGCGACGGAGGAGACGACGAAGGCGATTTCACCGGCGGGGAAGACGAAGGCGATGCTACCGATCAGGAACATGATCCCAATGAGACCATGGAAGATTACGAGGTGGCCTTGGATGGAGACATGTAAGTAACGTCATGATAATAAAACATAAAGTGGGCGCAGAGAGACTACACGGCTCTTCGCGTATCTATTTTTCCGACATTCAAGTTTCAAAGTTTCACTTTATTCGCACACCTCAAATAAACCGCGAAAATGAAGTCGTCTAAAAAAAACATTTCTGCCGAAAGATTTACGGTCTGTAGGAGAACATTTAATGCAGATTTTTTTGTTAGATCGTTGACGCTATTTATCCCGCAGTAACGTTAATTCATTCAAATGTCGCCGTATAGTTTTCGTTTCCTGAAAAAAAAATCACTGCACTGAGAAAACAGTGTATTTATAGTAAATAAATATATTAGGCACTTTTAATCGAATATTCATTAACTGTTACGAAATTTGTTAATCGTTAAGAAATATTCAATCGTTAAGATGACAACATTTTATAGCTATGGTATTTCTTTGAAAAGAATAATGATTTATTTGATCGCTTTTATTTCTTTTAACCCAGTAGATGTTTATGATAATCGAATAACGAGTTGAAATTGTGATATGATAATACAGTTCAAAGGAGTGGAGATTTGTTCACAATTAATATATTTATATTTGGGGCTGTTAACGTATAGTTGCCGCCACTATCCTGTGTTCAATGCAAATGAACATGTCACAACAATTAACTGATCTTCATTCAAAACTGAGCCAACACTCACACAGTTGACGCGACAACTTCTCTATTTAACGCAAATAAGGATTCATTGACTATTTATTAATCTGTATTTAAGGCGTCTGACCACCTTGGCCGATCGAAAAATGGGTATATTAAAAAAAAATAATAATAATCTCGAAAGTATGGGCCGGAATATTTTTATTTTTTTACACAACGTCAGAAAGGGCTTTAAGAATAACGATAATAAATTTCCGTTCAAAATATTAAAAAATGGCGCCGTTATGCACATTGCCGCGGAAGCCCTCCGCACGATACGCGCAGTCATGTCCCATCTGAAAAAAAAAATCAGCTCATTCGTGAGTACTGTCGCTAAAATGTAGCGGTTTTTTTCGACCATTAAAAAAATTATGGTGAGCAGAAGAAAAAAATTTGTATTTTTCACCGAAATTTTTCGAGCAAAAACAATAATAAAACAAAAACTAATCAAATTATCGCAAAAATCCTACGTGACATTTTGGATAATGTATCTAAAAGTATTGTGTAAAAATTTGAAAGCAATCGGACCGATAGTTTACGATATTTCGATAGTACCAGTTCGAAAAATGTAGTTTCGAGATAATTGCAAAAGAAAGTAAATGTGCGGTTATTCAGCTGACGGTACGGTTTTTGCGAGTCTTACCTTCAATCAGCTATTCCTGAGCCATAGACGTCTCCTTACAATCTAATCTATACAAAATGTATACAAACGACTAATCTATACAAAAGAACACAATAGGACAGCTGCGTGAGCTAAACCATGCGAGTTATAAACACGGATCGAACCGCACGGTCGACCGCCCGCAGCGGCTCAACCTTCCTGCCGAAAAATAACTGTAACTTGGTCAATTTTGCGTTTTTCAATACGTACTATGGCTTAAATTCTTCTTAACAGTTCAGGGTTTATTAAAAAAAAAAAAATTAATTACACGGTGGCCAGTTGTTACTTGAGATAACAGTCGTATACTTATCACAAAATGAATATTTGGTAATAATTAATAAACTTTTAGTTGAATCCACGGTCTTATAAACAGGTCTGGGCACTCCCATATACTTTGCATAGGCCGTCGTGTGACAAAAAGTGAGGCCATTTAAGTTCTGAAACGGGCCACACTATTTGGGGCGCTAGTGTCGGAGCGGCCGATTGTGGGACAGAGAGCGATATACTAGCGCATGCCTACTGTCTTCATGGTTGTAATAAGAATACATCCTTTACATAATTACATACAGCATTTATCATAGAAACTTACTTGTGCGATAATTTGTCCATCTCCGTCTTTATGGATGAAGTGGCGCACAATTTTGGATTGATTAAAATGCTTCTCGCTTATTTTGTGCGTTGTTTTTTATTCATTTATGAGTGGCGATACTGCCTTCACCCATTTTTCACACAATATAGGATCTTTCAGGCATTGCAAAATTTTGACTTCAATTATCAATTCACTTGAATTATCGGTTCACTTCAATAAAAGACACTTCAAATAAAATAAACATTTCCACTTCTATTGGCCGTCGGTGTACGGTGTGGTAAGGTGGCGACGAGGTTATACATAATGTACTAGCAAACACAACACCACTAGTATATATAAGCAAATCGGCCGCTCCGACGCTAGCGACGTGGCGGAATTTGGAACTCAATTGGCCTCTCTTACAAGGAACATCCCTCAGGTGTCCGCCTCCGATTTTGTTGAAACTCATATATGTGATAGAGCATCGAAAACTTTGATACACGTATTTTTTTATCGGCGGAAAAACGGATTTAAGGGGGGAAGCCGCCCCTCAAAGAAAGGCGTGTCGAGGGGTGATTTTGCAGTTTCACCCAGAAGCAATCCACCGATCTGAATGAAACAAAAACGAAAATTCTTCTAATGAAAAGCGATGAAAAATCCACTATGAAAATGTTGAGAAAAAATTATATTAGGGGGTAAACCACCCCTCAATTTGCCTTTTTTCACCCCACACTTAAGAGGGTTGTATGCAAATTAATAAAACAGGTATCATTTTGAAGGGCAATTAAAATTAAAGTTGACAAGTTTTTGCGTTTTGGCGGCATAGCAAATTTAAGGGGGTAAACCACCCCTAACATAAATTGATTTATCATGGTCGTTTTTTCTGTGTTTAAAGTATATCCGCTGATTTTAAATATTTCTATAAGCTACAATTCAATGTTTTATCATATTTTAAAATTGTTACATTCGTCTTAAGGGGTAACTACCCTTCTGACGAAAAACATCATTGAAGTATCCGCTTTCGATTTCGTTGAAACTCATATATGTGGTAAAACATTGCAAACTATTAAACATGTTTTTTTTTGTATCGGCAGAAAAACGGTGTTAGGGGATGAAACCACCCCTCAAAGTTTCTCCCCCAAGCAGTCCACCGATCTGAATGAAACAAAATCGAAAATTCCTCTAAAATTAAGCGATGAAAAATCCACTACAAGAGTGTTGATTAGAAATATAATTAATGGGTAAACTATCCCTCCAATTGCCGTTTTTCACCCCACGCTTAAGAGGGTTGTATCAATATTAATAAAACAGGTATCATTTTAAAGGGGAATCAAAATTCAAGTTGACGCGTTTTTGCGTTTTAGCAGGACACCAAATTTAAGGCAATAAACCACCCCTAACATAAATTTGTTCATCACCGTCGTGTTTTCTGTGTTTAACATGTCTCCGCGGATTCAAAATATTCTCCCGCGTTTTAAAATTATTACGTTTTTAAATTTCTACATTTTAAGGGTAAACTACCCCCTCTAATTGCTTTTCGTTTGAAGTTTCGCGAAAGGTTTCACGAAATTCGTTAAAACTGTTTTCATTTCATCGGTAATATCAATTTTTTTTGTGTGTGCAGGCATATTCGTCTTGAGCTTTAGGAGCGGTACTTTAAGAGTGGGGACGTGGGGCTACCCCTTGCTCATAAGACTCATATTTTCGTGTCGAAACGCTTCCGATTTTAATATGCACGTCCATTAAGCATCTCCATAGGAATAAACATACACTTTTACTATATCATTAATTACAATAATTTCCAGAATAAGTTATAAGGCTCACTTCTTATATTTCGGAACGATGATGCGCCTGGATCAAGCGATAATTTAGCCAGCGACGTAGTTTTGTGGAGGAATGTATATTTTTATTATTTTACCGTTTATTTAATTAAACATATTAATGAAACTGAGGGTTTTACAGTAGGTTAACGAACATGTTTTTAATTTATTTTGACATATTTCATTTGGGAATCATATCAGCTGATTTAATTAATAGTACTTGTGAAAAGTATCGCAGTCATATGCCGTCAAATCATTTTCTTGTGATATATACTATTTTTTCTAGTCTATCAACTATCAACCATCAACAATCATGGCTCATAATTCCTGCAATAATGATAATCGTCAAAAAAATGCTTTAAACACAGCGACTTTTTGCACCATGCACATCTGATAATGGCCAAATTATTGCAACCGGGTATTCCACAATGTGTGTTCGATTCACCAAAACCAAAGGTAACAGGATTTTCAAAATCTTCTGGTTTTTTAAATGAATGAAAACGAACAAATTTATGTTAGGGGTGGTTTACCGCCTTAAATTTGGTGTCCTGCTAAAACGCAAAAACGCGTCAACTTGAATTTTGATTCCCCTTCAAAATGATACCTGTTTTATTAATGTTGATACAATCCTCTTAAGCGTGGGGTGAAAAACGGCAAATGGAGGGATGGTTTACGCCTTAATTATATTTCTAATCAACACTCTTGTAGTGGATTTTTCATCGCTTAATTTTAGAGGAATTTTCGATTTTGTTTCATTCAGATCGGTGGACTGCTTGGGGGAGAAACTTTGAGGGGTGGTTTCATCCCCTAACACCGTTTTTCTGCCGATACAAAAAAAACATGTTTAATAGTTTGCAATGCTTTACCACATATATGAGTTTCAACGAAATCGAAAGCGGATACTTCAATGATGTTTCTCGTCAGAGGGGTAGTTACCCCTTAAGACGAATGTAATAATTTTAAAATGTGATAAAACATTGAATTGTAGCTTATAGAAATATTTAAAATCACCGGATATACTTTAAGCACAGAAAAAACGACCATGATAAATAAATTTATGTTAGGGGTGGTTTACCCCCTTAAATTTGCTATGCCGCCAAAACGCAAAAACCCGTCAACTTTAATTTTAATTGCCCTTCAAAATGATACCTGTTTTATTAATTTGCATACAACCCTCTTAAGTGTGGGGTGAAAAAAAGGCAAATTGAGGGGTGGTTTACCCTCTAATATAATTTTTTCTCAACATTTTCATAGTGGATTTTTCATCGCTTTTCATTAGAAGAATTTTCGTTTTTGTTTCATTCAGATCGGTGGATTGCTTCTGGGTGAAACTGCAAAATCACCCTTCGACACGCCTTTCTTTGAGGGGCGGTTTCCCCCCTTAAATCAGTTTTTCCGCCGATAAAAAAAATACGTGTCTCAAAGTTTTCGATGCTTTATCACATATATGAGTTTCAACAAAATCGGAGGCGGACACCCGAGGGATGTTCCTTGTTAGTGTCACAAGATTTTAGCCTCTGTGCCCAGACCTGTTTATAAGACCGTGGTTGAATCGAACATAGCCCTGTTAATAGTTATCAAATAAATGTTCGACAATCGAAAATAATGATTTGTTAATAGTAACAAATCTGTACTTGAGATAAGTATCGTACATTTGGCACGACCGCTTACTTTGCACGCTACCATGGCCCTTTGTCGCACAAGCTCGTTCGCACGCAGACGCGACGCAGATACGATCGAGGTACACTGAGGACTGTGTGTGACCGCGTGTCCACTTACCTAAAGTAAATATCAGTTTGTGACCGCGAAAACGTGAACCTTTGTTTCTAATCGTGTAAACACATACAGTTCTATTCAAAAAACTGTTTTGAATCGATCACTTTTGAAACACTTCTATTGGTTTTATTCAAATACAGAACATGAAATTAGAGAACTAGCTACGCTCGGAGAGTTATTAAGGGGTCTTCTCACTTTAGGCTCTAAAAAGGCTATTTTCATGATTTTTTATAGATTTATATTATAGATATTGATATAAAAGTTGTTACACTCAATAAATGCACTTTCGAAATACATTTGAATTTTTTTAAATTTATTTAAGTTGCTATTTATAGACGGAAATGGTAGTTATAAAAATGTCCTAAAAAAATGTAGTCCTGCGCTGCTGACGAAATCTCGGAGATGGATCATCCGAAACAAAAAAATCAAACGATTTTAGATTCAGTATGTTAATGGCTATAGCGCATATCATACGATTTTTGATATATTCAAAAACAACAAAATGGCGGACATTTTCCGAAAAAACATTTTCCAAAAAGAAACGTTTTCCTCACCGTTTTTGGCAAAAAAAAGTAAATATCAACATTTTTTAAATCCTTAAAAGTTTAAAGTTTGTTTGGGTTACATAAATACATAAATTAAAAAAAATAATATTTCGAAAGCGTGTTTATTAAGTGTAACAACTTTTATATCAATATCTATAATATAAACCTATCAAAAAATCAATAAAAATATCCTTTTTAGCGTCTAAAGTGAGAAGACCCCTTAAACAATCGAAATGAGCAATCAACGGCTGTTCCTTGCATTCAACACTTGAACACTTGCAGTATGATAGCGCTACATTGATTAAACTGCATATTCATATACCGACAATCAATGGATACCTTTCGCCAAATATTCATTTGGTAATTATACACGAATCTTGATTTGTGTGAATATAAAATATCGATCACTCAACTGGAACAACGTTTCCACTGATCTCATTAAATAAACGCCTCAGTTATAGGAAACAAGTATTTTTAGTATATTATTACTAAGCATTGAGTTAGACCAACTGTATATCTATTGGCTGTTAAGGGGAGGTACCTGAGTAAACGGCGAGAAAAACAGGTAAACTTCGGGAATTTTTATCTCAAAAACTAATGTTTCGATTGGATCCGGGTTTTTTTATTGGAAAATATGTACATTGAGATATGTTTAGGAATTTTTAAAATACATTCGTTGACTGGAATCGATTCAAACGCGATTATCTCAAAACATAGTATAGATTTTGTCCAAATTTGGATCCAATATTCTTCGATAGTTTTTCTCGTTCGTCATATAGGATTTTTTTTAAATTTTCATTTTTGACGGAATTGCGACCGTTTTAATTTAACATTCGTTTTTCGTTCGCAATCTCCGACGATTTTGTATTGCATACACATTGCATAAAAAAGAAATGGTTCAATCAAATGAAAAACCCCTACGTGGCGAACGAGAAAAACTATCGACGAACATCGTATCCAAATTTGGACAAAATCGGACAAGCCGTTTTCGAGATACATCTGGCACCGACTTCGAAAACTATGGTTCGAGATAATCGCGTTTGAATCGCTTCCAGTCAACGAATGTATTTTAAAAAATTCCTAAACATACCTCAATGTACATATTTTCCAATAAAAAAAACCCGGATCCAATCGAAACATTAGTTTTTGAGATAAAAATTCCCGAAGTTTACCAGTTTTTCTCGCCGTTTACTCAGGTACCTCCCCTTAAGGGGGTTGGAGCGTTAGCCACAATCCAAGGTTAAATTTAATTTAAAAATACATGTTATTGTTTACACTATACTGAGTCTACGAATTTTTTGAACTTTTTTCACGACCAAACACCAGAGATAAAAAATAGTTTAATGTATGTAATTTAACGTGCGATTAGATGGGCAAGACTTTCACACTAAAGGTTATGTAATGTTTATTGTTATTTAGCACCAAGATAAATCATTTCTAACAACGGATTAACGCAAACTGAACCTTTGTTAACATATAGAAAAAAAAAATCCTCATCTTGCCCATCGTAAACCATGGGCCAAAAATCTCGTGACGTAAATATGAATAGGCATAATTATGAATTACTCAAAATTTTATTGTGAATTGTATAAAACATTCGTTGTCGTAGTTTTTTCATAATAATCATCGATAATGTTATGCTTTTTCAAGTTGGTAGTAACACAAAAGTTTCTCTACTTTACGTAATAAAAATGTTAGAATACATAATTTTGCCCTTTAATTATATATTTTAAAAAATTTGCATATATAGAATAAATCTGTCCCTCGTATGCATTTTTTGAGGTTCATTGAAAAAAAAATGAATAAATCGTCATTTGACTCAACTGAATCGCTCCAACCTCCTTAAGAAAGGGTATGTTCCATTAAAGTACCCATTTCATAACCATTACCAAATCTTTATTCGTGACAATTCTGACAAACATCTTTATTCTGACAAAGAATGATTCATTAACTGCAAGAAGATATTTATTTCGCCAGTTCCAACTTTACCCTTTTTTAATAGTTAACAAATCCTGGTTAATAGAAATATATTGTTTTCTCACAAGGAACATCCCTCAGGTGACACCCTTCGATTTTGTTGAAATTTGGACATGTTATAAAGCACCGAAAAGTAAGCGAAACGAACCCTCGAAAATAGGGGTGTTTTTCGTTTTTCGTCGATAACGTTATCGTTCTCATCTCCAATGTATACTGCACAAAAAAATAAACATTGTTGCAATTTGAAATTTTTTAATATCTCCTACCGTTAAAACGTTATCAACGAAAAACATCCCCATTTTTGAGGGTGCGTTTCAGCCGTTAAAACCGTTTTTCCGCCGATAGAAAAAAAATACGTATCGCTTACTTTTCGGTGCTTTATAACATATCCAAATTTCAACATAATCGAAGGGTGTCACCTGAGGGGTGTTCCTCGTCAGTGTGGTTACGAAATGAAACTAACGATAATATCAGATAATTGTTATAATGTATAAACAACTTCTGTGTTTTCTATGCTACAACGGTAAGCTTTTTCCGTTATATTTGTTTTGGGATTTCCTATTTTTTAAGGATATAAAATCTACGACTCTATCTAAAGTATTCGTTTTTTTAAGTATTTATCTAAACCCTCTATGTTTATGTCCCACTTGAAACAACAAATCATTTGTAAAAAAAGGTTTCTTCATTGACCCGACTCATTGTTGCAATTTATTTGAGGTATGCAATTGAAGTGAGATATCCTGTATATAAATATATAACAATGACATATTCAATAATGTAGGATAATAATACCAGTAAATACACGAGAGAAAATCGACTGCTATTTGAGAAAATCAAGTTACTAAATCGAATTTACTCTAACGTAAATAGTTAGAGAAAAATATCGTAGTAGTATTCACGGATATTGGCAGTGATATATCAGTGGCTTATTCGATCAGAATTAGTGATTTATAGCGAGTGGCTATAAACAATTATAGAAAGTTAGTTCTTTCTACGACAGGTCGAAAGACGGCGAGGAGCCGAGTCGTCACGGAAAAGTGCGATTGAACATCGATTCGGAAGACGAAGATTTAGATCATGGGATGGACGACGAAGAAGATGAGGAAGGTGATGGACAAATGAATGGTACATTTACGAATATTATCATCACATTTTATTATTGTTGTTATTGGTCTCATTTCAATTAGAGAAAAATGTTGTTTTTAACGGAAATGATGTTGAAACAAAATTATACCGGCTTACAGGAAACGTCACTTTGTCGTTCGCCTTCGATTTTCTTGAAAGTCATGTATGTGATAGTGTGTTAACGATTATTAGACACGCCTTTTTTATTGGCGGAGAAACGATGTTAAGAGGTGAAACCTCTTAACCTTTAGATTGAGGCATATCAAGGGGTGATTTTGCAGTTTCACCCACAAGCAGTCCACCGATTTCAGTGAAGCAAAAACGAAAGATCTTATGTAAAGCTATGAAGAATTTATAATAGGAAATGTAAAAGATCTGATCACTCCTTTTTTTCCTTTCTTCCACTGCATATTCAATTTAATTGGGGAGGTAAAAATGAAGTATACATGTTTTTGCATTTTCCCAACATACCAAATTTAAAGGGGTAAACCACCCCCTCTAGTTCCTATTTCCTTCACAGTTTGCAACATCTGCCCGTCTATTCCGCTGAAACTGCGATTCATTGGCAGTATAAGCTTTATGTTCGTGTATACGTAAATATTTGCCTTGAGTTTGGGGTGGGTCGGGGGGCAGGTGGCTGTGGAGTTAATCTAGCCCTCACTCCCCAGTAATCGTATTTAAAAAAATCGTCGTATAATGTCATTAGTATTAGAAAAATAGGATAAACATATTAATTTGCTGTGCTAGGTGTTTCTATGCTGTTGCGTTATCAATGTTCGTATTACGATTTTATAAATACGATTGAATTTTCAAATGATGTATCATATGATGTTTTCACGTTCGGAAACTTGCATGCTACGTGCATGCGAAAAGATAATATGCAGATATACTTTTATTTGGTAGAATGTGACACTTTCTGAAATGATACGGGAAAAACAAAGTCATAAAGGTGCACCAAGGATGCTTACGCTGGATAAAAATGTTATCAGTTATCGCGTGATTAACTCGTAGCTTGCAGTTCTGATGCTCGCATTTACTATTCGTATTATCTCATTTCATGTTGAAGCAAATTCCAAATCGTGGCCTCTGTGTTATGAATAAAATATTTATCAGTAATGAAAGCGAATTCAACCAAGTAGCCAATGCTGTTGAAGATATAATGGACATGTCAAAATGATATGGCCGATGCTGGTTTATTATTTGTAGCTCTTTTCATCGTTGCTGGATTTATTATTTGTAGCTTTTTTCATCGTTACTGGAAGACGCGTTCTGACGCGTGTTCCAGTAACGATTAAAGAGCTACAAATAAAGTGAATTACATATAAAAGCAATTAAACACTCGAGATTGGGTGAAAAAATACTGTCCCGAATACGTCGAGCAAAAATACAAATCTGCCCAGTCTAAAGGACAAGTTGAGACGCTGTGCTAAAAAGTTGAGCAAAAGTGATGCTCATAAAGGAAACCAAGCTTAAATTTCCAAATACACATTTGAGAATGTGGAAGCTACCATAGATGCTGATCTTATTATACACGACATTAATCTTAAAACGTGGATAAGCTTCTTATAATTAGCTATGGGAAGTAAGAAACAACATCGTATTGTATGGTCGCAATCACAATGGTGATATCACCATTGTATAACGATTATAAATATTTTGATTGCGATTATGATTGTGATTACGATTGTGATTATCACAATGGTGATATCACCATCAATCACAATGGTGATATCATCATTGTGATTGATGGTGATATCACCATCACCGTCGTCATGATTACGATTATAAATATTTTGATTGCGATTATGATTGTGATTATCACAATGGTGATATCACCATTGTGATAATCACAATCGTAATCACAATCATAATCGCAATCAAAATATTTATAATCGTAATCATGACGACCATAATGATAATTATAACAACAATAACAATAATAATAATTAAAAAAAAAACAAAGATGAAGAACGAGTGAGAAAAGAATTAATGAGAGCAGTGAAAAGTCATATGGCGAGCGTCTCCAACAGAACTTGAAAGGAGCCGTCGCTGCTCGAATGAAATAATAAAAACTCGACAGTTCTTTGCGCATCGTGCCTTTATTTTTCCGTGTAATTGCAGAAAGTGTCATAAACTGGTCAATCGAATACCTTTTCGTGTATGCCTAGAATTAAAGTTTTCGAACATGGAAACCTCACATCGATCGTTTTTATGAGAATTTAATTGGATATGTAAAATCCGTATACGGCAATTTATAATGCGGAAGCAAATAAATATAGCTAACACAAATACTATTGTATAGGATATTTATATACACTACCGGCGAAAAGTTTCCGGACTAAAATTCAAAAAAGTTCCGGAACGATTTTTTATGCCATTTCGCCGATAGTTGACATAAATTAGTTTAATAAACTTTTTACCATCTTGAGGTTTTCCATTAATCCTTGTCGTTTTCGCGTTACACGTTATTTTTCAAATTGTATTTTTTTCAAAAAAATCAAACGATCTTTAAAATATCTTTTAATCGTACGAAGCTTTAGAAAAAAAAAACGAAATTGAAGCTTGAACTTCCCCCTTTGGGATTCCGGTCAAAGGCATGCCAACAACAAATTTTATCTGTAAACGGGGTCGACCAGAAAAGGAACAAAAAAGGCGAAAAATGGTCGTTTTCGAAAAAAGGTATTAGTCGTAAAAAAATGGTGAAAGTTTAAATTTAAGAAACGGAATGAAGGTGAATTCCTCCCCATCAAAATGCCGTTTATGTAATTCATTTATGTCAACTATCGGCGAAATGACAAAAAATCGTTCCGGAACTTTTTTGAATTTTTGTCCGGAAATTTTTCGCCGGTAGTGTACTACTAAGATATGTTCACGCTTAACGGAGACTTTGTCCTTGGAGTGCCATATTTCAGGTGTTTACATTTTATTTTTTTTAAAGGAACCGAATAAAGTTTTTTGAGTGCGGTTTTTTCTTGCTTTTATTCATGATATACAGAACGTTAAAAAAATTTTTTTTGAAAAAAAAAACCAAAATGGCGGCCTTTGCAGCTCCGCGAAAACAGGTCCTCAAATCGCGGGAGGTAAACGGCTGACATCAATGCCCCCTCTTTGTTGATCTGAAACACAAATTCAAAGCATATTATCAATCTGTGACCCTTTGGTCATGGTATGACGGATGGGTTTTTCGTTTAGCACAAATTTCGGAAAATGGCGGCAATTTAAAAAAAAATCGAATTTTCGCGTTTTTTTTCGCATAAAAAGATAAATAATAAATGCAAAAATGTATCTATCGAAAAAACGATCCGTCATTCCGTGAAGACATATTTTCTGAGTATGCTCTCCAAATTTCAGGTCGATATGTTAATTACAGCGGTCAGGAGAATGTCAGCCATTTTAAAAAACGTGTTTTCGAGAAAAACGCGTTTAAAGTTGTGTAATATGTTTATAATTACCGCTAATCGGCAATGCCTGGTCCATAGAGGCATCCCTCCTCTTCTTCTAGCTGCTCATGTTGAGCTCAAATTGATTTTTTGAAAATTTCAAGGACAAAGGCTCCCTTAAACTGAAAATGTGCTTCTACATAGACGTGTAAAATATCGTGAAAGGTATTCTGACCGGAAATACGAATACTGGTGAGTATGCGGTAGCTGATGTTCCGCTTCTCTTGACGCTTAATCCTAGGACCCTACACATGGGTACCGCAAGCCCCACATAATAAGTGAGAAATGCTAAAATCATTTTTTTTTCTTTGTACAAATGCATTTTTCACCGCGAAAAAAATAATAGGTTTTTCTCGCATATCCTATTCTATTCTTCAGTCTTTCAGCGTTCGAATGAAAAAAGAAAAAAACACTTTCTACGACAAAAGGTTTGTTATCAGCATAGATTTGAAGTGCTTGAATGAAGTCATTTATTTCGTACAGATAATGTACGGTCCTAGGGTCAAGGCAGAACAAGCGCGCGCTCTTGGTTTCTATAGATTGTGTTCAAATTTTAACCAGACATTGTTCATATAATTATGCATGTTTGAGTGAAATTTCACAACAGTCGACTATTTAGATTAGGAGATAATGAGTTTTTAAATTGCAACTTTTAACATTGCGGGGTCTGCATTGATGGAAAGTCAGGTCACATAATTCGTCATACCATTCTATTGTGTTTTTAAGTTTTTAACAAAACAATTATGTTTAGATAGCAAACTAGTTAGGGCAAGAGGGGAAAAACTTTGGATTGCATTTACTATTCAGTTTTCCTAAAAACGTTCAGTAAAGACAGAATAATTCTCCGTACCAAATATTTGTCCCCTACAATAAGAAGACATGGCAACACCGCAAAACAGCATTGTTCAATATTTCAAGAAAAAAAAATATCGTGTTCCTAAAGTTGAAAATTTTTATCTTAATAAAAATATTTGCGTTATAAATATTAATATTTTATATTGTTTATGTTATCTTCATTTACAAATAATTGGTTAATTCGTAACTAATTAAAAACTTTGTTCGATTAAAAATTACTTCCAAACAAAAATTTGTGTTGCAGTATTATTTTAAATATGCCGCGCAAACTACGTCATTGGATGCGTGGAACGATGCGGTGTTATATGTCTTCTTATTATAGGGGACAAACATTTTCTACGGAAAATGATTCTGTCTAAATTTCAATACAGACCCTGCAGAGTTAAAAGTTTGCGCTTTTGAAACCCATTATCTCTAAATCTAAATAGTCGACTGTTCTGAAATTTCACGCAAACATGCATTATGATATGAACAATGTCTGGTTAAAATTGGAACAAAATCTATAGGAATCAAGAGCACGCGCTCGTTTTACTTCAACGCAAATATGCAAGTATACATTAACTTAAAAATCATATTCCCGATAGACAGCACTTCCAACAGAATAGATGGGCAAATGTTTCATACCGAAAATATAAAAGAAACCAGAGGAGGTAGTTTACCTTCTAATGGTAAAGACGAACGTTATAGTTTCGAAACATCAGAAAACAAAAGTTTCAAATCCGTAAGAATATTTTGAATCAGCAGACAAATTTTAAAAACCGGAAAAACAATTACGATTTGGATATTCAAGTAACAGGTGGTGTAACCACTTAACCTTACTATCCTAAAAAAAATGTAAAAATTCGTAAACCTTTATTTTATCCCCTCCTCAAAGAAGGTACCTATTTCATCAAATTTGATGCAACCCTTTTAAACGTGAGATGAAAAAGACCAAAATAAATAGGTGGCGCACTTTTATTTTCCTTTTTTTCAATGTACCCGTAGCGAATATTTCATTGCTGTACATGCGAAGAATTATCGTTTTTGTTTCGCTGAAATGAGTGGACTGCTTGCGGGTAAATTTGCAACCATCATCCCATGGAATGTCTCACACTAAATGATGGTTACATGCCTTAAAATCGTTTTTCCCGCCGATAAAAAACCCGGCTTATTGTTTTTAATGCCCACCAAAGAGATTTTCCTCGATAGAACCATTCATTTATACAAAGATGAAAATGAAGCTGTTGTTCAAAATTAATCCTTGCCTTCACTGCTGACGGGCAGACGACGGAATGGACGGTGAGGAAATCTCAGCAAGACCTCGAAGAATGTCCGAGTACAAGCAAGGTGGGACCGAGAAACAGCCGATTCCTCCGGGCTCGTCGTTCTTCCTGTTCTCGCAAACAAGCAGATTTCGCGTATTCTGCCATTGGTTGTGCAATCACGGTCACTTCAGCAACGTCATACTCGTCTGCATTATGGTATCATCGGCCATGCTCGCAGCTGAGGATCCTCTTAAAGCTACCTCCTACAGAAATCAGGTATCAGAAGAAAATTATTCGTTATACTCTCACAATTTTTTTTCTTC
>CALYCA010000063.1:12500-31904 GCA_944452715.1 Ophion slaviceki | reverse complement strand
TTTTTTTAACTACCATTTTCGTCAATAAATAGTGACTTAAATGAATACTTTTGTTTTTAAATGTATTTCGAAAGTGTGTTTATGAAGTGTAACAATTTTTATATCAATATCTATAACATAAACCTATCAAAAAAAATCATGAGAATAACCTTTTTAGCGCCTAAAGTCAGAAGACCCCTTAAAACACTATGTTCTTTTAGAATGACAAGAAAATGAACCATATTTTTCTATTGCCAAATACCCTATTAACGACGCTCACTGTGAAGCTAAAATTCATTTGAAAACCCTGTGTAGTAAATTGAATTATATGTTGGTGAACTTGACAAAACATAATCCAAATTTTTTCGGCACCAAGTTTTTGTTTTTCGTTGACTTGTTGAATCTCTCTCTCTCTCTCTCTCTCTCTCATTCTCTCTCTTCCTCTCTTTTTCTCTTTCTCTCCCTAGCTTGGTATCTCTTCCTTTTTGTCTTCTCCATTCTCTCTCTGATACACTAAGTCCCGGCTACGGCACCGACGCAATACTCTTCTCGTTTCGTGGAGGTTTCTATTCACCGGCGTCACGCAGTTTCTGTTCGGCCTCCTCCATATGGTATATATATATTGTCTTGACGCCCACACTCGTAAAACTTGCGTAACGCACAAGTTTTCCTCTTTCTCGACCCCTACGTGACTGGTCTGGCCGTTGATGGTTACTCGATGGAACGAAGGCGAGTGTTCGAAGTCGTTGTCGTCTTGGCCGTCCTAGTTGGATATCGGGATAAGTTTTTTTCTTGCAGCTTGACGTAACTGTAGGCAACTGCTGCAGTGAGGGTCAGTTGAACCGAGAAAGGGTGGCGTTTGGTTTTAATAATTTTTATCAAATAACCAACGAAAGTCGGCGAATTAGGAAAAAGCCGAATGATTTGGATGTCAATTTACAACAAGGTGGATGTGTGTATATATATATATATATATATATATATATATATATATATATATATATATATATATATATATATATATATATTAGGGTGATTCGTTTCAGGGTAACTTTTTTTTCTGACCCATCGTGCCCGAAAACCTTTAGTTGGTACCCAAAAACAATGTTTCGTGAAAGGGGGGTGTCGTCAAAAAATATTTAGAGGTCACGAATCAAAATTGAAGGTTTCCCATTTGATTAACATTGAAAAAAATGTTTTTCTCATTATTAGTGTTACCATTCCGCGAATTTTGATATCGCGATATTTTCCAAGTGGGTTCTCATAGGAAATATGATACTTTACAATAAAGTTCATTGAGCCATGTCCGTAAATTCAACCGTTTAGCGGTATCGTTATTTCAAGTGAATATTGTATGAAAATATCTATTCAAACGACTGTAACGCCTAAGCTATTAGATATATCGAAAAAAATTCAAATGAGAACTATGTAGAGAAAGTAATTTGCTACAAAAAAGTCTTATAAGCCGAGCCCGTAAATTCAACTCTTTCTCAGCTATAGGTGGATGAAGTAAAATAAATAGACTTGTTTTTGTTTAAAAAAAATCTATTTATTTTACTTCATCCACCTATAGCTGAGAAAGAGTTGAATTTTCGGGCTTGGCTTATAAGACTTTTTTGTAGAAAATTACTTTCTCTACAAAGTTCTCATCTGAATTTTTTTCGATATACCTAATAGCTTAGGCGTTACAGCCGTTTGAATAGATATTTTGCACAGTATTCACTTGAAATAATGATGCCGTTGAAACGGTTGAATTTACGGCCATGGCTCAATGAACTTTATTGTGGAGTATCATATTTCCTATGAGAACCCACTTGGAAAATATCGCGATATCAAAATTCGCGGAATGGTAACACTAATAATGAGAAAAACATTTTTTTCAATGTTAATCAAATGGGAAACCTTCAATTTTGATTCGCGACCTCTAAATATTTTTTGACAACACCCCCCTTTCACGAAAGTTCGTTTTTGAGTATCAACTAAAGGTTTTCGGGCACGATGGGTACAAAAAAAAGTTGCCCTGAAACGAATCATCCTAATATATTTATATATATATATATTACTGGCCAGGACAAAGTACGAAATGAACAATGCAAAATAAATAGCAAGTTCTTTATTTCGTGCAGCGTAGTATATTCATATATATCATTATATATCATTATATGATCCATTTTTAATGACCACCAATCGATGCAACATAAGCTGTAGAAACAGGCATCAACATTTACCCCTGCGTGAGTACACTGGGTCAAAGGAACAGCCGAAATTTCAAACTCAAATTCCCCTTCACTGTACATTAATTTTTATTAACAACGGTTTGAAACTTTTGAGTATGGGTACTTCTTGGCCATCTAGTAGACACTTCGAGAAGTAGCCCTGAATTTTTTCAGATTTATTACAAGCCTAAAAAACTATGGTTCTAAAACACCCAAGTTTACACAACGCGTTGAGGAAAATATACGAACGGTCAAGAAATCATCATAGTGTGACCGCCCGAAAAATAGCCGATTTTCGCGATTTTTTTAGGTGGATAGGATAAGCTAATCGGCCTGATATTTTTTTTACAAATCGAAGCACCGATAAAAAATACAAAATGATTTTTTTTAATTTCTTTATTTATTGTTTAATATTGTTTCTATTTGCGGGAAATTGCGTGGAAGAAAATGGTGTTCCATGGTGGCCAGGATTGCAGCCGCAAATTTTATCTGAAACAAAAAGCCGCTATGATCCTATGGAGGTTTCTTTTAGTGAAATTTGAAAAAATGGCGGCGGTTTGAACTGAAACGTATCAAAATTAGCCTTTTTTCGACCGTTTTTCGCAAAAAAATAGGAAGATTGAAAAAAGGCTTCAATAGCAACATAAGGAATGACGTGAAGAATGTTCTGTTAAAATTTCAAACGCATAGCTTGAAAACTCCTCTTTTGAGAGTGGCCACCGTTTTGATAAAAAACATCATTCCGAGAAAAACGTGTTTAAAGTTCTAAAAAAGGCTGAACTTTTTCTAAGAAAGGAATTTCGATCTAAAAATTGGACAGAACATTCATAACCGTGTATACTATCGGACAATGCCAGAAAATCGATTTTTTGAAAATTTTACACTGTGATGATTCCCTAATTTGACTCCCGTTCGGTTTTCCACTCAGTTGGAATTTGATCGTCAAAGTCTCGGGTCAAGTGACCTTTGACAGATAAAAAGCTCGGAGGTAAAAGGTTGAGTCACGAAATTACTGAAGGAGACCACGAAGATCTATCGCGGAAGATAAGGACCCAAGCAAGAAGTAATATTCAGGTAAGTGGAGGGTTGTTTGCTTCCGTAAATACGTGTGCTTCAATTTGCCATATGTATATATTCATATATACATACATATATATGGATACACACACACTACACATACACACACATATAACAGTCGATACTCTAACGCGTGCTGAGGCTCCTCCCGATGGTTGGGCGATCTCGCAACTCGGGCAAAAATGATTCCCAACAATTTGCGTTATAATACGTGTTCAAATTATTTTAACAATCGGCTCGCGTGTGCATAGGATCTTAGGTTAAATGTGTTCATATATAGCAATATATACAGCTACACGTAAGAGCATGAACGGGCAGAATAACTGGGAGGCAAAAGTTCTCGTCCCTTTTTTTTGGAAGAACTTGCGCTCACGCGAACCGCGAAATACCACCCTGCAACGATCATTACCAGCAAAACACATTCGCGAAGCCTCGGGAATTCAATTTCTCGAAGAGAGCTCGTGAAATATGACTGATAATGCCGGTGGGCGATAGCCAAAACTGACCACACAAGCCTGTCAAGCTGGCATCCGTTTATGGACCTAGAGTAGCTCCGGGTAAGGTTTCGTTTGTTGATGACGCAGGCTGGATGACAAGATGTTATCGAAAATGTGAAGCCTGGAGCACTTGTTAAATCGTTGCGGCTGCAATTGCAGGAAATGCCTACGAATACCCAGGGGTCTGGTTTGATGGAAGTTGGTTTGTGATTAAGGGTATGATGACTAGGTGCGAGGACCGAAGAATGAAAAACTTGATGATGATTAACAGCTTTCGGGTTCAAGTGTTGGTCTTGCGTTTTTGAAAAAAGTCAGAGTTCGACGTGTATTTTTAAAGAAAATATCAATTGGAATTTGTTTAGGATCATGGGACGATGAATTGGGAGTTGATTGGGTCTGTCGAATAATCAAATAGGATTTGTTTGGGTTTATCGAACGATCAGTAAGAATTTGTTTTGGCTTTGTCGTACTACCACTCGGAATTGTACGGACGACACTTCGGACCTCCCGCAGGTTCTTATTGAGCCCCCATTTGAATTGCTTTTATCGTAATCATCTTCGCATCTCGTTCGCGTAATTTTTTATAGCTGTACTTGCCGCCTTTGGATCGTTAGACCCGCAGGAGGGGATGAAATCTCGACGCGATGCCTCTGCGTATATACGTATAACGGAATGCGCACAAGTGTTTTTCGAGTGCTACAGCATGTTGCCGGTCGGAAAAGGCTAAGTGCCATAAAAATAGCTCGAGCGGTTACTTCCAGAGCAGTGTGCCTGTACAGGCAAGGAAGATGGGGACCAAGAGGGATGGGGCATACACAAGACGAGAGTGTACAGAGCCCTCTCGTGCGTCGTTGTATACGAGAAAGAGTCTACGTGGCTCGCGCGGCCAGGCGCGATAGCCCGAGAACCATTGACACGTACATACTCGTCTCTCTTCTCAGGCGTGTACCGGGGCTAAAACACTTCGCGAGTCCTTCTCGCTCTTTATGTGCTCCGACTGCGTGTTCCACGACCCGCTGACTCCACCCTGCTCACACCTTTGGATAGTTATCCAAATACAGGCTGTGCCAAAGGTGGTGCACGAAATTTGGGAGACAGATAGATCTTGTAATTTCGAAGAGAAAAGTCCTCTTGGCTTTTTCTCTACGATGCACAGTTCACGAGTTCTCGATTGAGGCACGATGGCCAGTCCGATGCGCTGGGCGGGCCTAACGGCGCACCGAGCGTCCAACGGGAGCGCGCTCTGCCCCTCCCAACCGCGCCACACTGGCGCGCTCGTGCCAGGCGACCAAACCGGAGCTGTCGATTGGCTATACTTTATCAATTGATATCTCGACAACGGGGCGTCACACGCAAAAACGCGAGAAGATTTTTATCCTTGTAATCTCACGATCTATCAGTCGGTAAGATTCCGACGTGAATTATTGGACACCCTGTACATATGGCGCACGACGCCAAGCGTGAGCTCGCTGAAAGAAAGGAAAGTACAGATCACGCTTCCGTTGGCTCGCTGTACGCCTGAAAAATATAGGCCAGATATGCTTTGTCCTCGCCACTCGCCAGATACGAATCTCCGAGTGAATCCCGAACCCTGATATTCAGTCGACCTTGCACCAATCGTACTATTCTTTCTCCCCGTGTCACATCTCCCATTGATATATGCCGAAGTGTGAAATGCCTCTGTCGAATCATCTCCCTGCAAGAAAAGACCGACAAAGAATAACAAACAAAAAACCGTGACAGCTGGTACAGTGTGTTGGCTATTCGCCGATTCCAGGCGAATAAAAACACCTATGTCCAAACCTTTTTTCCCTTCGAACTAAACGGAACTGCCGTCTATGACATTCCGAGAGTACAAACACTTGTGTACCCGTGGACTGATCCTACTAGGGCTCGGAATCAAAAGATCATTAATTAACGAGGTCTACCGATCGCCAGTATCCATCAAGCCATCCCATTCGTCATCTCCACCAAAGCAAGCTTTCTGTCCACGCTCGAATTCCCTTATTTGCATATCCTTCTGTCATCCGGGGAATTGCAAGAACAATTATTGGGCCGCTGTTCAATGCCAGGCAGGACACAGGACATCAATCCAACCTACCAAGGGTCAGTTCCATTGTCATTCATTCTAATGTACGTCCTATCTATCTACACACTCACTCAGATATACCCACGTGTCTCCAACTGTCATACGTACTCCCTCCATTCTCAGTATTCGACAAAAAAACATGCAGCCGCGACCGGCCGATACGCGGCCACATCCACGGTCCCAGAAAAACGTCCGAATGAAAGGCGACCAGTTCCAGCCGTCAACCTTCGGCGAACAATGTGACTCGCAGATATTGAGTGGATAGTGCAGATTGGTATCGGTGGATCGCGCGACTGTCTAACTTCGAACTCTCCCATCGCAGCCGAGGAGCTTCCCGGAGCCGTTAGAGCGTACAATGAAATCCTTTTTGCGCCTCGCTGTCGTTGTTTAACGCTTGATTGACGTTGATCGAGGGGATCCCTAGGATTTCGTGGTTCGCTCGCGAAATCCGCCCGCCCCCTCCACCCAATGAGTTTCACGAGAGTGTCACGCCGAAGAGAACGTGCGACTCTCTCTCTCTCTCTCTCTCTCTCTCTCTCTCTCTCTCTCTCTCTCTCTCTCTCCCTCTCTCTCTTTCGGATTTACCCGAGCACTTCCAACTCCGCGCCTTCTACCCTCCTCACCTATCTACATACATGCATCTACATGCGTATGTCTCTCTACACGCGCTCATCGTTACTTTGCGTCCATGGACACGACTCTGAATATACAGGAGGGGATTGAAATGCGTGTGAAGGCATCGAGTGTAGATACCGTGTCGCGGAGAAAATAGACGAACGTTGGGAAGGATGGGGGAGGGGGGGAGATGCGTTGGACGAAAAAGCAACGCGTGTGACGCGTCCCTCGAGGCCGAATGGGGTTTTGCTAAATAGAAGAGCCATTAGTAACGAATACCGCGAGGAGAATCGAGTGAGAGCGGCTCTTTCAGCTTATTACCCCACGTGTGGACACGCGGGATAATTTTTCTTTACCCCTATCTTTCTGATATACGACACACCCCGTATCATTCTATCTAACTCTCTTCCGCAAGAGTAACTACATTTACGTACATATACAAGGTGTCCCGTAAATATAGCCCCCATATTTAAGGGGTTACCCCCACTTGCGATTTTGAAAAAATCGATTTTTTTTATTGCATTTTTTTGAACTATAAGTATCCGGGCCCATACAGAAGTATGGGCCCGGAACAGATGACTCTATGTAAGTTTCCAAAAAATATAATTTTCTTCGTGTAAACTGAAATTGAAACTTTAAACGCGTTTTTCTCAAAATGGCATTTCTGAAGTCGGTGACCAAGATTACTCGAACACTCATGAACCGATCTTCTTGAAATTTTGCAGGCTTATTTAATACATGAAAATGTAGTCTTTAATCGTTCGATTTTTTTTCGAAAAAATGGCCGTTTTATAGCCAAAAAACGGCCGTTTTTTTCGTTAAAATCGAACCATTAACTTTGACTGTCCGCCATTTTGTGAAAAATGAATATGTTTTTAAAATCCTTCGATTAAAGACTAGTTTATACTTATATTTGACTAAATCCATCCCCATTTTTTTTCAGATGATCCACTTCGCCGCAATGTTGGTCACCGCAAACCGTGTATATAAAAACATTATTTCATTGACGGCCATTTGCCACTAAACAATGTAATATTTTTCAATAAAGAAATTACTGAAAGTTCTTCAAGATGTGTTCTTTAAGATGGTACATTGATCGATTAAAAAAGTATTGTAGTTTTCTTTAAAAAAATTCATGAAAAAGGCCTTTTTTGCGCTACAAGTGGGGGTAACGCCTTAAGGGGTTGCTGGATTATATCAAGACCTACTGGAATAACGAAATTTGTGCTTGACCGTCTTTAGGATTTATCAACTTTTTAAAATTCCGTAACATCCCTTACGTTGCATCTTTAGCTGCGTTTTCAACAAATTAACTTTTTTTAAATTATTGTTGACCCAACCGAACTTTGTGACCCAACCATTTTTAGGATTTATCAACTTTTTTAAATTCCGTAAAATCCCTTACGTTGCATCATCTTTTAGCTGCGTTTTCAACAAATTAACTTTTTTTCAATTATTTTTGTTATAAAAATAGTCTTGAAAAGTTGCGTTCTCTCGCGGACATTATTTGAATTGAGTGAAGGACTGTAAGCAAATGTGTTTTTTGTTGCGATGAGTTCAACATGTTTTTGATTTTAGTACGCGACAGAGAAAAGATTATTTTGATACCAAGGAGTATTATGAAAAAGGTTATTTGTCGAAAGAGCTGCGAAAAGATCGTGCAAGGAAAAGGTTTTACAAAATTTTCGAGTAAAAAAATCTCAAAAATGTTGAGGTTCTTCCTTAAGGTAAAATTTGATATTCCAGGAGGTTGGGATCCAGTCTAGCACCCCCTTAAGGGGGGAGATCCCTTTGGGCAGCCGAAAATAAGCGAATTTTCAAGATTTTCTTGTGTCGACACTATCTATTCTACATAAATAAAATTTTATGCAGATATTATTACATTGTGAATTTTCCAAAATTTTCTTTTTTTATATTAAAAAATATCGGCCATACGGCAGTTGCTTCAGAGACGATCGCCTGAGTTGTTTAACGGCGTGCAACCTAGTGTCTGTTGCATTGATCCGAAACATCAGAGCTAAAATGTTTTAGATTTCGAAGCCCTACACGCTCTATATGAACTTAAAAAATTCAAATGAAGGTGAAAATTGGAAAAATGGTACGGGTTTGAAAAAATTTTCTATTTTTCATAAAAAAATTACTACAGTATTTGTTAACGAAAAAGTAGTTTTTCAGCATAAATTTCAAGAAACTCAAGGTTCAC
Organism: Ophion slaviceki; assembly: GCA_944452715.1. Lineage (NCBI taxonomy): Eukaryota > Metazoa > Arthropoda > Insecta > Hymenoptera > Ichneumonidae > Ophion > Ophion slaviceki. The sequence goes on along the minus strand of CALYCA010000063.1, from coordinate 23,228 downwards.
ATAGAAGGTAATTATATTGTCTAGAATCCTTAAAAATTTCGAAATGATCGATCGAATAGTTTTTGTGTTATCTTGTACGAGGTTCACGAAAGTGTGGTTTTCAGGAAGGCACGTTTTAAGTTTCAAGACTCAAAAATTTGGTGACTAAATAACCTACCGATTAATCTACGATTCCGGGGCCATAAAGTAGTCTCTCAGCGTTCTCGTGGAGTTGATTTTCGGCCATGAGCTCTTCTTTACGTTATAAAGGGATCTTCCCCCTTAAGTTTGACGTGGTATTCACAGGGCACCCTGTGCAAACCCTGGCACACACACACACACACACACACACACACACACACACACACACACACACACACACACACACACACACACACACACACACACACACATATATATACACATGTGTATGTATATTTATACATATCTCTGTACAAGTGAGTGATCGACGTTTGTAACCACCATCCCCTATTGGGAAAAGCCACACGAGGGTTGTATATGGAAGATAAGACCGACCAAATTTGTACGGTATCATGTGTCCTTTGTGTATACATTTATATATATATATAAATGATACAGAATTCTCTCCGGCGTTCCGTACATTTACAAATTTCATTTATCAATCTCCTTCGCACACGCTTGACACTCGAAATTTGCATGCTTGACGAAGCAATAATCTTTTTGCGCCCTAGTCACGGGACGATCGCCACCCACGTATGCAGACTCGAACTGCATCCACGAGCGAGATATCAAGTGCACCTCGAAGCCATAATAATATCTTTATAACGCTTTTCTTTTTTTTACAGTTGACACTAGCGTTCGAATGATCTCATCCACTGTTTTCTTCATCGCTTCGAGAGGTGGGAAACAGTGTTATCATCGTTGTCAATTAAATCCGAGGGCACTTTATTACACGCGATTCTTAAGGTGCTTTGCGTGCTGACAGCTGTCAGTAGGACAGCTGTCTCTGATTTTTTTTAAATCTTTCATTTTCCGTCGCCGCTCGACGGGTTTGGCATGGAGGACTGCGTGGGGCGAAGGTAATTTCGAAGAGAGTCTCCCCTGCGGTAGTCGGACTGCGGTCCCTCGGTTCTTCACTTCCCACTCACCCGCGAATTTCTCTCACTCTTCCTATATATATATAAATGCACACATACATACCTGCCGAACAAAATTGGCAGCTGCTGGCAGTAGTGACCACGGCGGGCACTAATTTCAGGAGGGTGCGTGTGGCGCCTCGGTCCTGTAATTAAGGGAGTTTGTCATCCGAGTAAAAAAGCCTCCCACACATATGGACACACGGTGTACACACATATCTGTATATATATATATACACACACGTGAATGCACACAGTCGTCGTGGCCGGCCGAGGATTCGCGACAGGCGTGATCGTTGATTGGTACCGTAATTGGCCTGATTGTCCCGTGGCCCAATTAATTTAATTACCTTTAATTGCATATCGGAGACTTGAACGTCCCGTATTTCTTCTGGCGTCCCGGGATTAGCTGCTTCTCGGATACGCGACGAACGTTACTCTCGAGAACACTTTTTCACCCACAATTATCGATGCGGAGGAATATATATATATATATATAAATGTGTGTGTGTGTGTGTGTGTGTGTGTGTGTGTGTGTGTGTCAAGATATGTACTAGCATGTTAGAGTACAAAGAGAGTGAGGCGTTTTATTTGCATATAAAAATATAATTCTCTACCGTGCATTCTTGGCAGTCGTAGGTATGTACACACACGAATACATGTGTATACATGTACATTAGGGTGGTTGCAATTTGGGTCAAATTTGAATTTTCACTGTTCCCTTGTTAAAAAAATAATCAAGATATGGGAAAAAAATTATGTGCCAAGTTTTAGGGCGCTCGGAAAATATTTAATGGTGCCTGTGAGGGATTGAATTTTCAATACAAAAATATATGTTTTGCCAAGTTATTACTCAATTATTTCTCATTCTGAGGATATTGGTGGGAAAAATCTGAAACTTGGCGGGCATACTGTGCATATTATGAGGTATGTGACCACATTTTTGCAGATTTTTCCAACAATAATTGTCATTGTTGCTAGCTTTGCAATGGCAACCTTTTTATGATTTTCTGAGTTTCCTTCATCAAAGACTATTTATCGATGTTCTAATGCAATTGTCGACTTGAATATAGACTGCATGCATAACGAAAAAGTTCGATTTGTATATGAAGATTTTATAGAATCGTTTTGATTTACGTTAAGGCATGGTTCGCAGCTCCATTCGCAAATGCTGCCCCCTATTATGATTTGAAATTTTTTTAAAACAAATGCATGATTAAAAAATTGTGAGCTCCGAAAAATTTGTGAGTGAATCCAAAAAAGTGTGAATACTGAAAAATTTATGAGTGACGAAAAATCCGTGAGTAACTGAAAAATTCGTGAGTACCCTGCAAATTTGTGAGATGCAAAGACTTTGTGTGACCGAAAAGTTTGTGAGAACCGAAAGATTCGTGAGGAGCAGACAAATTTGTGAGTAACCAAAAATTGTGTTGAAAAAGAAAAATTTGTGAGATGGAACGCCAAAATTAGCTTTCTTGTAACAATTATACGTGAGTTCGGAATAAATAATTCTCGAAGCAGCCTAACATTCTAGCTACTTTCAATTAATAATTAATTAACATCCCGTAATGACATTACTCGACTTTTTTGCACGGTGCCCTTTCTTCGCATCCTGCGGCTGCAAGGGTCGCAGTCGCATCCTCGACTGTGCGAAATCAGGCCACGTCAGGCCGGAACAGCCCGTGCAATTTTGTCTTACACCCTCCCATGCTCGGCTCCGCGGTCGTATATTAAAAAAAAAAGTTTTTTTTTTTTTTTCATTTTACTTTTATTTCATCTCTATTCTCGGCGCACGGTCTCACAGCGTGCGCGCGCGAGACGCGAACGAGCAAAGAGTTATCGGACGGCTACTCCTTTCGGCGAATCAATTATCGAGCCTCCTCCATCCCCCCGCCCCTCCTCAACCCTCGCGCCGTTGCCTTTCTGCCTCTCGCCGCCCGATCTATCGTGCCGAACTTAATGGAATAAATTAATCGTGAATAATGAATTGCTATATATATATATATATATATATATATATATATATATATATATATATAGAGAGAGAGAGAGAGAGAGAGAGAGAGAGAGAGAGGAGAATGATGTACAGCGTAATAGAAATTTGTGTGCATAGCGTACGGCATATACGACATATAGCATTTATTCAAACAGGAAAGTTCGGCCATCATCGAGACATTATTAATCGAGTATGTGTCTGTGTGCATGCATATGCATATGAATATATACAGGGTGACAATTATCAGGTGGCCATGTATTTCTTAAGATTACGGTGCGGAGAATTTGCCACCAAGAAAAGAATATTTAATGGTTTTTTTTCAAGTCCTTTTCGAAAAAAAAGTGTATCATATTTTTGTGACGAGTGGTATTCGCTAAAAAGGACATTCTAAACAAAAATTAAAATTCCACTTCGAGTTCAGCGGAATGAAGATAACAAAATTTCGAACACGAAACACTGTTGAGAAAACTTTTTTTTAGATGAAATTAAGGGGAGGTGCCTGAGTAAACGGCGAGAAGAACTGATAAACTTCGGGAATTTTTATCTCAAAAACTAATGCTTCGATTGGGTCCGGGTTTTTTTATTGGAAAATATGTACATCGAGGTATGTTTAGGAATTTTTTGAAATACATTCGTTGACTGGAAGCGATTCAAACGCGTTTATTTCGAAACATAGTTTTTAAAGTCGGTGCCAGATGTATCTCGAAAACGACTTGTCCGATTTTGTCCAAATTTGGATACAATATTCTTCGATAGTTTTTCTCGTTTGCTACGTAGGGTTTTTTGAAATTTTAATTTTTGACAGAATTGCGACTGTTTTAATTTAACATTCGTTGTTCGTTCGCAATTTCCGGCGATTTTGGATTGCATACATGTTGCATAAAAAAGCAATGGTTCAATCAAATGTAAAACCCCTACGTGACGAACGAGAAAAACTATGGAAGAATATTGTGTCGAAATTTGGAGCAAATCGGACAAGCCGTTTTCGAGATACATCCGGCACCGACTTTAAAAACTATGGTTCGAGGTAATCACGTTTGAATCGCTTCCAGTCAACGAATTTATTTTTTAAAATTCCTAAACATACCTCAATGTACCTATTTTCCAATTTAAAAACCCCGTATCCAATCGAAACATTAGTTTTTGAGATAAAAATTGCCGAAGTTTACCTGTTTTTCTCGCCGTTTACTCAGGTACCTCCCCTTAAGGGTTTATGCTGCTGTGAAAATATCGAAGAGTCGTTCGTCGCTTGGGGCAAATCAAATTGAAGAGAAAGGTCGAATATACGGTGCGTTCGACGGCTAATTAATGGATTGACTTGAAATTTGGTACACTTATTTAGTGTAATACGAGTTATTTATTCATATTTAGAGTGTAAAACGAGTTCTTTCTTAAGGGGTTACCCCCACTTGCGATTTTGAAAAAAATCGATTTTTTTTATTGCATTTTTTTAAAGTATAAGTATCCGGGCCCATACTTCTGTATGGGCCCGGAATAGATGACTCTATGTAAGTTTACAAAAAAAAATATTTTCTTCGTGTAAACTGAAATTGAAACTTTAAACGCGTTTTTCTCGAAAAGGCATTTCTGAAGTCGGTGACCAAGATTACTCGAACACCGACTCGAATGAACCGATCTTCTTGAAATTTTGCAGGCTTATTTAATACATAAAAATGTAGTCTTTAATCGTTCGATTTTTTTCGTTAAAATCGAACCATTAACTTTGACTGTCCGCCATTTTGTGAAAAATGAATATTTTTTAAAATCCTTCGATTAAAGACTAGTTTATACTTATATTTGACTAAATCCATCCGCATTTTTTTTTTCAGATGATCCACTTCGCCGCAATGTTGGTCGCCTCAAACCGTGTATATAAAAACATTATTTCATTGACGGCCATTTGCCACTAAACAATGTAATATTTTTCAATAAAAAAATTATTGAAAGTTCTTCAAGATGTGTTCTTTAAGATGGTATATTGATCGATTAAAAAAGTTTTGTAGTTTTCTTTAAAAAAATTCATGAAAAAGGCCTTTTTTGCGCTACAAGTGGGGGTAACGCCTTAATATAGATAATTCTGTCTAAGAATTGACCGAGCTTTTTTGGTTATCGTGTTTCAATCAGCGAAAAACAAAATTCGAATTTTTTCATCGATTTTTCGATGAAAAATCGATCTTCTTACCATTCTTTTTTCATTAGTTATTAACAATAATGATGTCTTTTTTCAATTTGTCATCGAAAAAAAGAATTCAAATTTTTGTTTTCAATTATTGAAACACGATAACAAAAAAACTCGGTCAATTCTTAGCCAGTATTATCTATATTACGAAAGAACTCTTTTTTTTTAATCGACCGAGTAGCCAAAATTAAGTATACCGTTGAGCCCCTCACATTCGGAGGTTCTTCACGACATTGTTCATAACTTCGTTAAATATTAATATTTTCAATAAAATTGAACATTTCAATTAACTTACATCAACTTTAATTTCTACCTACATTAACAAAGTTAATGTACATAGAAATTGCCCTTAAATTCCATTCCATTGGTCCACTTTAAAATGCATCTTTTACTATAAATGCCTCACCCTGTGTATGGGTATATATGAGGTGTATCTTGGCTATCCATTCGATACTATATGTTATCACGTAATATAGGAGAGAGAGTATGAGAGAGGGAAAGTCGATTTGATTTATTGATATTCGCGTGCTTCGCTTCATCGCGTCGTTTAGCATCCTCCGTCATCGAGACATTAATCAAAACCTCGTAGAAATTGAAAAAAAAATGTAAAAATGAAAGCAAAAAGCGATTAAAAAACGACGAAACGAATAAGGAAGATGCATGTGTGAAGTAATATATTGAACGCTCGGGGATTGGAGAGCGCGACGAATAATTTGCAATCACGCGTTGTTCATGGGTCTGTATATATATATATATATATATATATATATACATTGTAAATATACTATACATATTATGTATATACGTATATGTATTGACTCAACGCCTACCTGGCATTCCTACGCAAAAACCGGAGCTTCCCCATGTCGACAATAATCGCGACGACATTAATGTCCTCTCCTCCACCCCCGTATCGTTACTATCTTATCGCACTACGCTTCTCGGTTACCGTGACGCGTGTCGAACCCTATAAAATAAATATATCTTCGGAGCGCCTACAGGAAAAATGTGTATTGGGCCAACGTACGTCGGGGGGGGGGGGGGGTAATTATTTTGAAAAATACTTGTACACTCGATAAAACGGCGCCTCTGCTTGCCGAGATTTATCCGAGAATTGTTAATTATATATATATACATACACACACACACACACACACACACACACACACACACACACACACACACGCGCGCGCGCGCACACACACACACACACACACACACACACACACACGCGCGCGCGCGCGCGCGCACACACACACACACACACACACACACACACACACACACACACACACACACACACACACACACACACACACACATACACACACACTACCGGCGAAAATTAAAAAAGTTCCGGAACGAGTGTTTATGCCATTTCGCCGATAGATGACATAAATTAATTTAATAAACGGCGTTTTGAAGAGGAGGAATTCACCTTTATTCCGTTTTTTTATTTTTATTTTTACTATTTTTTTACGACTAGTACCCTTTTTCGAAAATGACCATTTTCGCCTTTTTTGTTCCTTTTCCGGTGGACCCCGTGTACAGACAACATTTTTTTATGCATTAATTTGATCGGAATCAGAAATGGGGAAGCTCAAGCTTCAATTTTGTTTTTTTTCAAAGCTTTGTACGATTTTTTTTTAAATAAACAGAGACAATTTGAAAAATAACGTGGAACGCAAAAACGACAAGGATTCAAGGGAACCCTCAAGATAGTGAAAAGTCGAATCGGTTTTCGTTGAGTTCGCGAGAATTTTTTCGGATTTTTTTTTCACCTATTGCCGGTGAAAAATCTGATGATTTAATTATCGTAACTCGAGAACTAAGGGGTTCGTGGTAAAATTTCGTGGGAGGAAGAAATTCATTTTTTCTGTTTTCAACGCAAAAAAATTATTTCAGATTTTTTTCCCCGCTAAATTTTTATAGCTTTCTAGTCACGCGAATTGATCGATTTCAACCGATTCCATTGCGTTGATAATAGAAAAATATAATATTTTCCTCTCTTGAAACTTTACTGAAAATACCTTAGTTCTCGATACCAAGTTTCAAGCCATTCTGACAAAAAATGTGTTGTCTCACATAAACTTTAAAACCCCCGTTTCACTCCCTTAAGGATCAAATTTCGAGGTTTATCACTCTTGAAATAGTTCTTATTTTGGGTTAACTATGAACACTGCGTGGTCAGAATTAGGGCCCACAGATATCGTAATACTGCCGAAGGACTTAATAGAATATTGATTTTTGATCAAATGGCCGCAGTCCACAAAGTATCGATTTTCGGTGAAAAAACGTTTTATTTTCGTTGATAAAAAAACATGCAATGAAGAAAAAAAAATCCCTCGTTCAAGCACTCCTTTTTGATTCTTGGAATGAATACGTAGCGTTTTTTAATGAAAAAAAAACTTATTTTAAATGAAAATAAAAAATACATTACTGAAAGTGTTACCCCTCGCTTTCTACTACTTTTGACCATCTTTCGAACGAGGTACGAATACCGTGTCAGATGAACGCCTCGTCTTTAGATGCAATCCACGAATCGACCCATTTTTGACAATTTTCGTAAGAAGTGAACTTCTGCTCGGACAGGCTGTCAGCCATCGAACGAAACAAATGGGAATCAGAAGAAGCGATATCTGGAGCATACGGCGGGTGGGGTAGGACTTCCTATTTAAGGGGTTACCCCCACTTGCGATTTTGAAAAAATCGATTTTTTTATTGCATTTTTTTGAAGTATAAGTATCCGGGCCCATACTTCTGTATTGGCCCGGAATAGATGACTCTATGTAAGTTTACAAAAAAAAAATATTTTTTTCGTGTAAACTGAAATTGAAACTTTAAACGCGTTTTTCTCAAAATGGCATTTCTGAAGTCGGTAACCAAGATTACTCGAACACTAATGAACCGATCTTCTTGAAATTTTCCAGGCTTATTTAATACATAAAAATGTAGTCCTTAATCGTTCGATTTTTTTTCGGAAAAAATGGCCGTTTTATAGCCAAAAACGGCCGTTTTTTTTTTCGTTAAAATCGAACCATTAACTTTGACTGTCCGCCATTTTGTGAAAAATGATGATTTAAAATCCTTCGATTAAAGACTAGTTGATACTTATATTTGACTAAATCCATCCGCATTTTTTTTCAGATGATCCACTTCGCCGCAATGTTGGTCACCGCAAACCGTGTATATAAAAACATTATTTTATTGACGGCCATTTGCCACTAAACAATGTAATATTTTTCAATAAAAAAATTACTGAAAGTTCTTCAAGATGTGTTCTTTAAGATGGTATATTGATCGATTAAAAAAGTTTTGTAGTTTTCTTTAAAAAAATTCATGAAAAAGGCCTTTTTTGCGCTACAAGTGGGGGTAACGCCTTAAGGAGCCAGTCCATTTTAGAGCCACGAAAAAAGGCTGTTTTCGCGATTTTTTTGAGGATTTTATAAAATATATGAATATAAAAGTTGTTGGGCTTGATAAATGAAGTCTTGAAATACATTTAAAAAAAACAAATTTAATTCATTTTTATTCATTTTTAAGTACAAAAACTATGGTTTAACGTAACACCTCAAAAATAGGTGGGCTAGCTTCATCACAACTCGGCAACGGCTTGTCAGAAAAAAAAAATCAAAGTCCATGGGACACCAGCTACAAAATGACCGTCGGATATAAAGTTTTATAAAAAAAATTAAAAAATGGCACATGAAAAACGAAAAAAGTAAAAAAACGCGTTGTTTCGCAGTTTTTCGCAAATAAAAGAGTAAAAATAAAATTTTTTAAACCATCGAGGATCATCTTATTGCGAATCATGTTTACAATGTGTGATTCAAATTTCAAGAGAATCGGTTTATTAGTTTTAGAGACACGATGCAGGTAGATTTTGAAAACGTTTCGAGAAAAACGCGTTTGAAGTTTATACTATGAAAAACTCTTATCCAAACTCAATCGGCGATTCCTGCACCATACAAAATCCCTTCTGATTGCTCATCATCGTCGATTTCTTCGAGTCTTGCTTGCTTTCGATTTTTTGACATTTTCAAAGTGGACTGGCCCCTTAAGTGTTTCCAGATATGTTTGTACCCCCAGTTATGCTTTCATTCGGTTTCAGCAGTTCATAATAAATCACACCCCTTTCATCCTGCCAAATACCGAGCAGGAGCTTAGACCCATGGATATTTGGCTTTGCCACTGATGTTGACGGTTGGCCGGGCTAACCCATCACTTTCTGCTCTTCGGATTGTCGTAATGGATCCATTTTTCATCACCAGTGACAATTCGATGCGAAAAACCGGCAAGTAAAACTCCCCGCAATAACACTTTGTTCGTCACATATGTTGACATTCAACAAATTATAAAGTGTTGTTATTTACAATTCAAAAAGAGGCTATGTACAGCAAAGGACATTCAATGATAGCTGCATCACGATGAATACATTACTCTCGGTAACAACAAAATACTGTACTACCTACGCCATCTCTTGTAAAACGCTACGAATTAATTCCAACACCCGATATAAAAAAAAGCTTATAAAATTAGAAATTGTTCAGTGCAGCGATTTTTAAGATATCGTGGTCAGCGATACTGACAAAGTAATTTTCGGAGTAACGCGTTTAAAGTTCGCCGGTTTGCGGAACCTACCTATAAGCGCCCATTATTCGTCCAATTTTGTTACACTTCGATAATCCGTCGAAAATAGGAAAGTCGTTATTTTAAAAAATGTGAACTAGATGTACGCCCTTAAGACCCTAGGCTGTAGAAATATGCAATGAAAAAATCGCATTTTTTGTATCCCAAGTTCATGGACACTCCTCAATTGCAAACTCAAAAAAACCAATGTACAGCCGTACAGAACAATCTTGTGACATTAATAAGATAATGATAATAATCATATATATATATATATATATATATATATATATATATTGTGCACGAAAAAATACGCGGTCGTAGCGAGGCCGACAGTGATTGTTCCTATAGCACATCCAGAGCTGTTTATTACACAGAGAATTATAAGTTTATGGTTCAGTCGGTTTTGTCGCCGCGGGAGTCTAGTTTATGTAAATTGCATGCCACTCGAAAGCTCCTTAAAATGCCAGGGCGATATTGCCGCTGCTGCCCCTTATACTAAAACTTATATATATACATATATATACATATACATACATATATATATATATATATGCGTGAATATATCCTCATTTATACATATATTGTATACTCGTGCTATACTGTATTCCATTGTACACTGCGGCTTCCCGTGTTCCGCGCCATTCGGTCTCCTTCCACCTCGTATAGTTTCTAGCTGCTCCCTCTCCTCCGCGATCGTATATATAATGGCATGCAAATCTCGGCTAGTTCCCGAAAGTTCGTTATAACAAGCTGCAAGAGCTCAAGGAGCGCAAAAGCTCGTCCCTTCTCGCTACGGGCGCCCATCGTCGCGTAGCGTCGTCAAA
>CALYCA010000063.1:0-2500 GCA_944452715.1 Ophion slaviceki | reverse complement strand
AGTGTTGGCCCCGAACATGGGCCAATCGGTTGATCATGGGTTTGCCAGTCTAGAATTGAAGCTCGGCATACCATCGAAGAGCCAACGCTGGGCAGTACTAATTAATGACCGTCGGCAATTGTCGGGCGAGCGCAGGGCCTGACTCTGAGCCAATCGTTTGACCGTGGTTTTGCCAATGCTTTTTTACGTATATACGTAGATACGTATATGCGTAAAAAAATTCTTGTATAGTCCATACATACATACATACATACATACACACACACACACACACACACACACACACACACACACACACACACACACACACACACATATATATATATATATATACATAGCAAAAAAGCATTCTTGTATATATCTATGGACTATACCGTTCAAAGCCAGAGTTGCGCCACGATTGGTAATTCGTCAGTTTGCCATGCTAAAAACAAGCATTGGCAAAACCACGGTCAAACGATTGGCTCAGACTCAGGGCCTGCGCTCGCCCCGACAATTGGCCGACGGTCATTAATTAGTGCTGGCCCAGCGTTGGCTCTTCGATGGTGTGCCGAGCTTCAATTCGAGACTGGCAAACCCATGATCAACCGATTGGCCCATGTTCGGGGCCAACACTGGGACCCGATAGTTGGCTCACAGTTGGTAATCGATATTTGGCCCAAGGTTGGGTGTTCGTTGGTTTGCCATGCTTCAAATGAGCACTGGCAGAATCATGGCCAAATCATTGGCCCGTATAATGGACCAACACTGGGTATTGGTGGTTGGTGCTGACTATCGTACCAAGCGTCGGCCGCATCTTAAGCGCCGGCAAATTTTTCACGGGATTTGGTTGATCTGAAACAAAAAAACGAGTATTTCCTTTAAATAGATAATATTGGCTAGAAGTTGTTTTGTTGTCGTGTTTCAATCATAAAAAAAAATATTTTTGATTTTTTAATTGATTTTTGGAGGACAAATGACATTGGTATTGTTAATAGACGATGGAAAAAAAATGTTCACGAGAAAAACGTCGGTTAAGACGTTTCGGTAAAAACTACTATTACACTGAATAAGTGTATCAATTTTCGGATAAGATTCCGACCCCCCCCCCCCCCCCCCCCCCTCGATCGAGCTGAACTTTTGCACGAATCTCCCTTTTCATATTTTAAAACAATCCTCAAGGGATTTTTGGCGACTCGCAATAATTTTCGAGATATTGAGTTTTTAAGTTTTTTTTTCAACGCGCGCCGGCTATATATATATATTTTCTACCTATATATGTTATCGCACTCTTCGTTTTGTCCAAGGAAAGAAACTTAAACAAACCCAAAAACTATTGCGTGTTGCCAAAAATCCCTTTAAGGGGGCAGTCCACTTTCAAAATTTCAAAAAATCGAAAGCAAGCAAGGCTCGAAGAAATCGACGGTGATGAGCAATCAGAAGGGATTTTGTACGGTGCACGAATTGCCGATTGAGTTTAGGTAAGAGTTTTTCATAGTGTAAACTTCGAACGCGTTTTTCTCGAAACAATGTTTTCAAAATCTAGCTCCATCGTATCTCTAAAACTAATAAACCGATTCTCTTGAAATTTGAACCACATATTGTAAACATGATTCGCAACAAGATGACCCTCGATGGTTTTAAAATTTTTATTTTTACTCTTTTTTGCGAAAAACTGCGAAAAACGCGTTTTTTTAATACTTTTTTCGTTTTTCATCTGTTATTTTTTTATTTTTTGATAAAACCTCACGTCCGAGGGTCATTTTGTAGCTGGTGTCATACTGAATCTAATGGCCTTTGATTTTTTTGTTTCAGACAAGCCGTTGCCGAGTTGTGATGGAGCTACCTAGCCCAACTATTCTTGGGGCGTTACGTTAAACTATAGTTTTTGTACTTAAAAATGAATCAAATTTTTGTGAAATCTATTTCAAGACTTTATTTATCAAGCCCAACAACTTTTATATTCATATCTTTTATAAAATCCTCAAAAAAAATCGCGAAAATCGCCTTTTTTCGTGGCGCCAAAGTGGACTGGCCCCTTAAGGGATGTCTTGAAAAGATTGAAAGGAAGGTTTGTGCAAAATTTCAGCTCGGCAGGAAGGGGGTTCGAAACCTTACCTCAAATTTCAAGTCGATCTGTTTATTAGATGTCGAGAAAACGTATGCACCCTTTTTAAAAAACAGTGTCGAGAAAAACGCGATTGAAGTGTTACTGATATGGTTGTAATCATAACTGTACCGTGGATCTACGATTCCTGCACCGTATCTTGGACCTTCTTCTTCAATTTGAATTGCCTCAAGCGACGAACGATTGTTCGTTTTTTTCACAGTAGCTTAATCCCTTAAATTTCATTCAATTTAAATATTCAATTATTTACATTCTGCTAAATGAAAAATTTCATTGAGAGTTCAGCAGAATGAAGATAATATAATTTCGAATACGAAACGCTTCTGAAAAGCATTGAGAGTTCAGCAGAATGAAGATAATATAATTTCGAATACGAAACGCTTCTGAAAAGCC
>CALYCA010000062.1:0-26067 GCA_944452715.1 Ophion slaviceki | reverse complement strand
GGTAGGATCGGTGAATTACTTTTATAAATTCTCGGGTCAAACGTATTTTCCCTCCCGATCTTATCATCAATATAGCACAATTGCGACGAGAACGGAGAAAAAAAATTTGCGCAAAACATTGATCGTATTGTTTCTATATGCGATGAGAGCGAGAGAGCTTTGATTTTCAAAATATTCATGTGAGGAGTAAGTTTTGTCGAGCCTACCTTGATATCACTAGATACGGGGACAAAAGTCCCTAGATCTCGACACACTAGATTTAACGAAAACGCTGTATAGTGAATTTTGCCTGGGTCCTAAATTACCAGATATAGGGACAAAAGTGTAACGAAGGCTCCTTCGGTGTACTGGCAAAAGTTTCTTAGAAAGTTTCCCTAAATCCTAAGGTACTAGATATAGTGACAAAACCGTATGAAAGTCTCCCTAAATCCTAAAATACTTGGTATAGTGGAAAAAGCGTATCGAAGTCTCCCTATATCCTAAAATACTCGGGATAGTGGAAAAAGTTTCTCAAGAAGTTCCCTAGATCCTAAGGTCGTGGATATAGTGACAAAACCATATCGGAGTCTCCCTAGATCGTAAATACTAGATATAGTGACAAAAATGTGCCTGACAAAGTTTCCCTACATCCTAAGATCTGGATATAGTGACAAAACTGTATCATAGTATCCCTAGATCCTAAAATGCTAGGTATATGGATAAAAGTGTCTCACAATGTTCCCCTACAACCTAAGATCTATATAACATTTGCGACTAATGATAGAATATTATGTTTCTCCCTAGATCCTTAAAAATCGAATTACGATAATCAAAATAATGTTCCATCATTAGTCGCAAATTTTATTTTCGACTAATGATAGAAAATTGTTCTAATTATTGTAATTCGATTTTTTTTCGGATCTAGGGAGATCGGTATAGTGACAAAACCGATCTCCCTAGATCCTAAAAAATCGAATTACAATAATTAGAACAATTTTCTATCATTAGTCACAAATAAAATTTGCGACTAATGATGGAACATTATTTTAATTATAGTAATTCGATTTTTAAGGATCTAGGGAGAAAAACAATTTTCTATCATTAGTCGCAAATGTTATTTACTTCGAACAGGAGGAAAATTACTTTTGTCACTATACCTTACTAGATATAGTGACAACAATTATTTTCCCTCTGTTTGAAGCGCATAAAATGTGCGACTAATGATAGAAAATCATTTTAATTATCGTAATTCGATTTTTTTTCGAGTGGTACTTTCGACCACGTATGGGTGAGGCAGTAACTCCGTAAAATTCGTTCACCTTTTCCTCGTGAATCGTCGGTCGAATCGTCACCCAAGAAAAAAATCGAATTACGATAATTAAAATAATTTTCTATCATTAGTCGAAAATTTTATTTACTTCATACAGTCGAAGTAAATAAAATTTGCGACTAATGATAGAAAATTATTTTAATTGTCGTAATTCGATTTTTTTCTTGGGTGACGATTCGACCGACGATTCACGAGGAAAAGGTGAACGAATTTTACGGAGTTACTGCCTCACACATACGTGGTCGAAAGTACCACTCCAAATTTCGTGGTTTTTGGAGTATGGCAGTTAATTTGGAGAGTGCCCGATGTATGTATGAAACTTTTCTGAGTGCTGCCGGTGCCACCGAAAGAGAAAGAAAGAGAGAGCGGATTCACCAAACTACCAACTTCCTGATTTTAAGGGATTTCCCGGAGCGTGAAACATTTTATTTCAACCCGGTCGAGAATACGTATTTTTCTCCTTTTTTTACCTTTGAGGCGAGTCACTATGCAAAATAAAACGTGGCTCGCAAAACGAAAAAAAAACGCTCGCTCGCGGCGATATATTCATCTGGGAGCAAGAAAAAAAGTATGCAGCTCGTTCGAACAATAGCACAATAATTGTCGCCTGCACTAATATCAGTATCGATTTTTTCAATTTAACATCAGCATTTTATATTTATATATTTAATATCGAGCTTTAATATTTATATTCATTTTTTTCGACTGCGAGCGTGAATATTTAACATTCTTTTTTTCAGCTACGAGCTTTATCATTTAACATTCATTTTTTTAAATTGTGAGCTTGAATATTTCATGTCCATTTTTTTACAATAACGATATATATCGTTATAATACATAATATATCTCAAAATTACTTAATATAAAATACTTAATATATCATATTAAATTATTTTACATATCGAGATTTAATGTTCAAGACGTACCATTCACTCACCGATGTATATCGGAGAAAAATGATCGTGTATAAAAATCTGAATCGCTGGGCGACGATTCGTGTGAGAACGAGGGTAAAAAAAATCCCACGCGTTAAAAAAATAACGAAATATGTGCCTGCGACATTATCAATATCTTGCTGTAATAATATTATTAATAATAATAACAATAATGCAATATAAAATTTGCATAGAATATATTAGATAATATTGATCCCAGAATTAATCTCCTAAAAATTATGATATTAATATCGACTCGTAATTATGAAACAAATTTAAACGTTGAAAGTTACGTTATTATTGTAAAATATTACATTATATACATACATATATACACATGTATATCAAATAAAAAATTCACTGTCAACATATATCAATTCATAGATATCTCAATTTATATTAATACAAAATTATGTTAACTGTTTATAAATACGTATAGAATAATTAGCATGTTATGCATAAAAAGCCGACTCAAATCTTCATCCCCCTGGCCGTTGCCCCTAAATTTTCCGCGTCCCAAAAGAATTCAATGAAATCGCAGAACCATTTCGTCGCTCGCGTGAAAGATAAAACAATTACAAAAAAAAAAATAGAAAACAAAAAGGAACGCGAAGCAATTCATTTAAGCTTGCGGCCCAGGGCATTAAGAAGATTGCAAAGTCAGATTTGGGTATTATCGTACAAGAGAGGTAAATATAAAAGAGGGATGATTTTGTGTGGCAAGGGGAGAAATTTTCTCACTCGAGAATTCGCGAGGAACGATTAATATTTATTATTATTATTATTATGGTTGTTGTTAGGCTTGGGCTTGTAGTGTCCACTTGTCTGTCGTCTGCTTAATTCGGAGTGCTCGCGAATATAATCGTGCACCACCCCATCCGCCTTTTTTTTTCTTTTTACGTTGAACACGATAATCTCTCCAAGACGAGTGGCAAACAAGGGAGATGCGACAAGATCTTGACGTGTGTGTGTCCCAGTAGGGCTAAAAAACGAAGGGGTTGACTGAACATTTTTTCGTGCTCAACCACCCCCTTGGGCTCCACCGGCCCTTCCTTCCATTTTTCTCTCTTCAAGATGATGACCGAGGATTTTAATAAATTTAATCTCTCTCTCTCTCTCTCTCTCTCTCTCTCTCTCTCTCTCTCTCTCTCTTTCCCTCCGAAAATTCACCGATAATAATGCACCTCGCTCGCTGCATTTCGTAATGACAATGGTGCATCCGAGCGTGAAACAAAAAAACCTCGTCGCTAAATTTTCTCGATCTATTTATTTATCCTTTCACTGTTTCTTATTTTTTGGTTATCTCGTTCTCTTTAGGTTTTCCCTTTTTCCTTTCGTTGTTACTTTTATTTAGAGTGGCTTGACGGGAAATTCGTTGAGAGAGAAATTCGGAAAAGAAAAATAGCAAGGACCATGGAAGAGGAAGACTATTGAAAAAACGATTAGGCTATTTTTTTTGTCTCGTATCCTGGCGCGACAAAATAGGCGTTTAGTTGTAAAAAGTAAATTGAATTTTGTTTAGTTTCAAGATATTTTTAATTCTGATAAAAAAAATCTTATTTTTTGCACAGTTTAGCTTGTATCTTCGAAATCCAAACAAACCGAACGAACAATGAAGAAAAGTATTTTTCCAAATTTTGGAGAGTTCGAAATTTGGATACCAAAAAAGGTAATATTTAAAATAGAAGATGTTCAATTTAAAATTTAAGATTTAAAATAGAAGATTCAATTGATCTATATTTATATTAAAATAATAATGAAAATTTTAATAAACGATTGGGAAGTATACAAATTTTTTTTTGTCTCTGTTTGATAAAAATTTGTTTTTATTCTGATAAAAAAAAACCATTACACGTTTTGGAATATTTCTTCGCATTTTCGATCGGTTTATAATTTTTCTTTTTTCTTTTAATTCCTGTTTTCTTTCCATTCTCCGATCTCGGACAATTTTTTAACTTGACATTCATCTTCTATTTTCCTTT
Source organism: Ophion slaviceki (assembly GCA_944452715.1). Classification (NCBI taxonomy): domain Eukaryota; kingdom Metazoa; phylum Arthropoda; class Insecta; order Hymenoptera; family Ichneumonidae; genus Ophion; species Ophion slaviceki. Next base: position 21,841 of record CALYCA010000062.1, on the reverse strand, counting down.
CGTTTTTTCCCAATTTTCCAAAAGGACGAGTAAAGTAATTTCTCGCGATTCGAGACGGTCGAAGATCGTTGCGCGGCAAGAATGAGAAATTACGAAAAAAAAAAAAATCGGCAGGGCGAAAAAAAAGAATTAAAAAAATGGCTCAATCGGCGCAAGTTCTACGGGGATCTGGAACGAAAAAAAAAATCCGTTTTGGCTCTGGTCGGTGGTGGCGAGTGGTCTATCGTCCGCTTATCCCCCCCTCGCAACGGCTCCACCGCCACCGCGACGACGGCCGCGAGGTAGACCCGTTCCCCGCGTTGTCCCGAATTGGCGGTGTGAAATTCCTCGGGACGTTGGAAATTCGCCCTCGCGCGCAAGGGAGCCGCGAGCAGGCGGGGGGGGGGGTACGTTTTAAATCGATTTGCGTATCGGCCAATGAGGGTCGAAAGTAGCGCTTTCTGATTGGCCCGTAGCCAAGCCACTCCCACATCGTTAAAACAGCCTGAAAGCCCAAGCCAGTTTCACACCGTCCAAATATCTGCCTCCGATTCACCTGCCCCCCGCGCCCCGCGTCGTTCGGCAATTTTTTTAGAATTATTTGGGAGGTAAAAATTTTTCAAGACATCCAGCAGGGTAGAAAAACAAATGGACGAAAAAGCATCGCTTTTTAGTAAATAAACAAAATTTATATTTAATCAATTTTTAAAAAATATAAATAACTTTGTTTATGAATAAATAAATTTATTGTGAAATTAATTAATTTGATATTAAAAATAAACATATTGCTGTATAATTTGTTATTAAACATTTATATTTTGTTATTGTCGTTGTTGTTGTTGCGAGTATAAATGGATAATTATGTATCAAGAATAACTAAATACATGTACGTGAGGCTAGTCCCTCTGTCAATCTTCCCGGGCCTTTTTATCGCTCCAATTAAAGGTAATGGATAAAAAACAACTCAATACTTAAGGGGTTAGGCCGCTCGAGAGGCCGAAAAAATAGGCTTTTTGGGGAGTTTTTTTTTTCAGAAAAACTACAAAATAAATCGAGATTACAAAAGAGGGTGTTTATCATACATATCAGTGACTGTATAGAATAATTTTTTTGAAGCGATTAATTTCAAAATGGCGGCTCTGCAGCGTTTATCTCAAAACTGCATTTTTTGAGTTGGCCGGAAACATAACTCAGACAATTTTCAACCGATTCACTTGAAATGTTGAATATATCTTGAAAAATACATTGTCTATGGAAGTACGTAGATTTTTTTTTTTTATATTGCATAGTTCATGTGTTATTAACATTTATGTGACGATTTTTTAGGCAACTTTTTCACTTTCCAATAATTTCCCTAAAAAATCGTTAACAACAAATTAACTATGCAATATAAAAAAAATCCTACGTACTCCCATAGACAATGTATTTTTCAAGATATATTCAACATTTTAAGTGAATCGGTTGAAAATTGCCTGAGTTATGTTTCCGGCCAACTTAAAAAATGCAGTTTTGAGATAAACCCTGCACAGCCGCCGTTTTGAAATTAATCGCTTAAAAAAATTATTGTATACAGTCACTAATATGTATGATAAACACCCTTTTTTGTAATCTCGATTTATTTAGTAGTTTTTCTGAAAAAAAAATCCCCAAAAAGCCTGTTTTTCGGCCTCTAGAGTGGCCTAAGGCCTTAAGGGGTTACCCCCACTTGCGGTTTTTTTTTATTGCATTTTTTGAAGTATAAGTATCCGGGCCCATACTTCTGTATGGGCCCGGAATAGATGACTACGTAAGTTTACAAAAAAAAATATTTTCTTCGTGTAAACTGAAATGGAAACTTTAAACGCGTTTTTCTCAAAATGGCATTTCTGAAGTCGGTGACCAAGATTACTCGAACACTAATAAACCGATCTTCTTGAAATTTTGCAGGCTTATTTAATACATAAAAATGTAGTCTTTAATCGTTCGATTTTTTTTTTCGAAAAAAAATGGCCGTTTTATAGCCAAAAAACGGCCGTTTTTTTTCGTTAAAATCGAACCATTAACTTTGACTGTCCGCCATTTTGTGAAAAATGAATATTTTTTAAAATCCTTCGATTAAAGACTAGTTTATACTTATATTTGACTAAATCCATCCGCATTTTTTTTTCAGATGATCCACTTCGCCGCAATGTTGGTCACCGCAAACCGTGTATATAAAAACATTATTTCATTGACGGCCATTTGCCACTAAACAATGTAATATTTTTCAATAAAAAAATTACTGAAAGTTCTTCAAGATGTGTTCTTTAAGATGGTATATCGATCGATTAAAAAAGTTTTGTAGTTTTCTTTAAAAAAATTCATGAAAAAGGCCTTTTTTGCGCTACAAGTGGGGGTAACGCCTTAATACAGCAAAAATAAGTGAACTAGAACGAGATCGAAAAAACGATAAAAATTACCGACCGAGTTTGACAGTCCGCTTCCTTGGTGGCTTGTTTTCTCAACGAGGACCCTGTGCTTCGGATCATTTCCACGCGCAGGCACGAAGGATATTTCGAGGAAGGTTGAAATTTTGGCGGTGTGATACGGGTCGTTCGTAGGCGTATCCGTGAACGGGCGTAGACCGTTGGAGGACCAACCTACCGGCTTAACTAGGGTTATGTCTGGCCGGATGACGTTATAAAAAAAACCGACCAATCCGGGTTTCGAAACGGCCACTGTCGTCGACAATATCCACCGCACAGCGTGACGTGTGATGGAGGAGGTGCGGAGAAGCGATGGGAGGAGTGGGGGCGAAGGGGGACCCTTTTGTGTGTTGTACCAGCAGAGTGCGTGTCGTCCTTTTTTTCGCCGGCCTGGGAAGTGTGGGTTCGTTTGGGTTAGTGTGGGTGAGTGAGAATCGATGTTGGTGAGCAAGGATCCCAAGATGCCAGTATAGGTGGGTGATTATTGACATGGACGAGCAAGGATCCACGTCCCGATGATCAAGTGTCAGCCTGGATGACCAAGGATCAATGCGGATGACGAAGAATCCAGCCGAGGGGCAACTGTCATCAAGAAATCCAATATGGATGAGCGACAATTGACGTGGATCAGCTAGAATTCCAGTGTCGATGATCGAACAACCCAATGTGGATGACCAATAATCAGCGTAGATGACCAATACCAGTTATAGGGAACGTCAGCAAGCAATTCACTATGGTTGAGTAGCAATTGACACAGCTAAGAACTGTTCTTACTGTGGATGAGCAGAGTTTCTCACAGGTGATCAGAAATCCCAATGCAGACAATCAAAGACCAGTCCGGGTAACCAAGGATCGATGCAGATGATCAGGAATCCAGTTGATGATACATGTCACCAAGAAATCTAATATGGTTTAGTAACATTCGACATGAGGGAGCTAGAATTCCAGTGTCGATGATCAAGCACCCCAATGTTAACGACCAACATGCAGTGTAGATGACCAATCTCAATGGTATGGAACATCAGGAAGGACTTCACTGTGGTTGAGTAGCAATTGACACAATTAAGTACGCTTCTCAATATGGATGAGCAGAGTTGGGCGGAGGTGATTGGGATTTCCAATGTGGATAATCAAAGGCCAGTCTGGATAAGCAAGGATCAGTCCAAATGACCAGGAATCCAGTTGAGGGCACGTGTCATCAAGAAATCCTGTATAGATGAGTAACAATCAACCTGGCTGAGCAAGTGTTCCAGCGTCGATGAACAAGCACCCCACTGGGAATGACCTCATCAGCGTGCATGACTAAATCCCATTCTCAAGGAACGTATCAGCAAGTAATCCACTCTGGTAGCAATTGATACGATTGAGTACGGATCCCAATGTGGATGAGCAGCTCATCACCCATCCAGCTGACGAGGAATCCCAATGTAGATCAAAGATCAGTCTGGACAACCAGTAATCCAATGCAGATGAGCAAGGATCCCCAACGTGGACGAGCAAGATTCACAGGTGACCAAAGATCCCCTTTGATAAGGTAGGAATCAATGTGGACAAGCCAGGATCCAGTGGAGTAACAATTAGTGTGCGTGAGCCCGGATCAGTATACGTGCTAGTGAGTACCACACCACAGGATAAAGCTGGTCCAGTGTGAGAGGGTGTCCGTGAGCAGAGCAACACATGCAGAACAGTGAGTACATCCATGGAGGATTCCTCTATGTGTGAGTGCATCAAGAAGCGTTCCAGACGCAGAGTTGAAGCTGGTGGGCGCGTTTTCGACCACATTTGGGTATATACGCCAGCGCGTGTGGTGGGGATGGCGGCAGCGAGTGCCTTTATGGAGGGGAAGAGGCAGGGCGGTTGAATCGCACCCCCGCGCTCGTTTGTTGCCCTTACTGGAGGGATTCGAGACGAGGGTAGTTCCAGCAAACTCCGGGGCAGCTTACACCCCGCCTCTTTGGCATCTTCCCTCTCTGTCTTCGGTATGTTGTGATCCCTGGCGTCCGTCTCCGTCTGGCTAGGGGAGAGGGGGTCTAGAAGGCTGGAGGCCGTCTCTTTCCAGCTCTCTTTTCCCTTCCTCGCACGCACGTTGTAGCCTCGATCATCCCGCTCTCCGAATGTATGCACGATCCTCTTTCTTGCCTATCTCCCCCCGCCTGCTTTCCATCTCCGTCTCTCGCATCCCCAACGCCCTCTGTCCCACCCCCAAAACCGCGAGGCCTCTCTCTTGCAGCCTCTCTCTCTCCTCTCCTACGTGCATCCGTCGTGTGTGCGTGTGTGCGGCTGGTCTGGCGTGTGGTGCGTTGACGGGCGCGTCTCTAGCTGCGCCCCGGTGCTACTGCTTATTCCGAGAGTCACCCCCGTCAGCGGCCTCAGTTGCCGATCGCACCGACGACGAAACGGTACACACGGGGGACAAAAGAGCGATCGCGCGCACTGTTCCGAACAAAAAACAACTACCTCTCCGAGCCAACCGTGCGCGCGTATCTGACACGTGATTACGCCGTCGGGCCAGAGCTCTTCAGTTGACAAGCTGGATCGCCAACTGCCCAGGTGCCCTCAGCCAGACTCGCCAAGACCCCCAATAGCCACTGGGACTCTATTGGGCAGGCGTCGATCGGAAGAGGCTTGCTGAGGCAGGCTGCAATTCGCCGCGTTGGACGGGCAGGGGAAAAGAAAACGGGAAAATTGTGCGCGCGTGTGGTGTGCCGATTGTCGAATGATCGGCAGAGACGATCCAGTGAGGTGTTATCATTTCGGAGCTGCGTCTACATGTGCCAATGTTACCGCGTATGCACGTGTCTTCGAGGGAATGCTGAAGGATCTTCGTCAGCGAGAAAGAGACGGAGGGAAGTGAGAGAGAAAGAGTCGCCGAGGGTCACGGGAGAAGTGTGAATGGAGCTGGACAACTGTAGGGGGACCTGGTGCCGGTAACCCGATCCGAGAGATCTTTCAGTGAGTGGAGAAATTAAAAGCAGTGTACCCGTAGCACGGCTGAATCGTGCTTTTGAGTCAGCCGAGCAACTCGAAATTCCACCGGGACACGATCGCAATAACAACCGATCTCGACCAGCCAAATAACCCAATAGAGGGTTCGGCCTAAAGAACTGAAGACGCGACGAAAAACCCCCAAGCGCGATCATCGAAAAGAATAATCAACGAACGTACAAACATCGAATGTAAGTAGATAAGATCGGCAAGTCGATCCAGTCGTCATCAACGAGAGCAAAGGCCTAACCGAGTAGGTGACTCGGCCGTCGCTAGCCGCGAAGCAATTCTCACGAGACCATCAGAGTGGACGACGCTATCCAGCGGCCGTCGCATCGCGCAAATCCGACCCACGAGCATCCCCCGGTCCACGTCATCCCATTGTGTTCCTCACGCGAAAAAAACCCAAATCCCATACAGGCCCGTTTCGATAGGCCACGGTTATGGAGATTTATGAGAACACCTGGAAAGGTTGGCAGATTGCACGCTGAAGAGCTGTCACGAAGGTGGAAACAAGTGCGCGAGCTGTTGGAGACTCTGTCCGTCGGCAATTGGAGTTGCCGCCTGATAACTGAGCCTGGAATGACAAGACTCCGTCGCCAGCTGGCACGAATCTTTGGAGCCTGGAGAATCAGCGATTCGCGGATACGAATCGACAAACGAGAGCAGACAAGACTGGACTATTGACGCGCCGTTAGACAAGTGAGCAAGTGAACGAACAACCGGCAAGACAATCGAGTGATAGGCCCGATAACGTCGGGCGATCTTAGTCTAGGCTGTATTCGTTCGATTGGGGCACTAGTGAGAGATGCAATATTGAGGCGATCACGATTCAGCCGAAGAAGGAGCGCAAGATGCCGCAGAGATCGCCATTCGCGATCCAGGAACTTCTGGGCCTAAATGGCACTGGGAATGGAAGCGGCGGCGGTGGAGCTGGTGGAGGCAGTAGCGGCGGTGGAAGCGGTGGCGATCGTGGATCACCCCAGGGCTCACCTACCGCCGGTGTGTCAGCCGTCTCCTATGCCCCGACTGCACCCCATCACAAGCTATGGGAATACATGCCCAGCCTCACAAATCACCTTGGCAATTTGGGCAACCTTGGCAACCTTGGCAATCTCACCGCCTCGAGAATGGCATATCTCAATGCTCAGGCGGCCGTCGCTGCCGCTTTCCTACCACCACCTCATCCGCATCCGGCCCATCACGTTGCTCATCATCAGGTACATCAGCCTGGTCAGCTAACCGGCTCATCCAGCGTCAATGTTCATCCCGCGGCGCACAGTCAACATGTTCTATCCGGCAGCGCGGTCTCGACCAATCATCATCAACACAGCCCCAATCAACACAACAGCGCCCACGGTAAGATGCATCCAACTCCCTCGATTTCTAATTGCCGAGCAACCTCAGCCTGCCTTATTGCTGCATGCTTTTTCAATCCGTTTTAAATAAGAGTTGGGGTAACTCGTCATCATGAATTATCGTTGTCCATGTTGATGCAAACGCTAAAACGGCTATTTCTGATATTGTACCGATTTGCACTAGATCAGCGAATGATTCTGCTGACTTGTCCTGCATCAGCAATTGATCATGATGGCTTGTAAACACCATATATCTTCCCTCAAGTCCCTGCAAGCCCCACATCTACATTTTTCGTAGATGCCTGATAAGATGTGATGACTTTTCCTAGATCTCTGCCTATAAAATGAAATATATATATATATATATAAAATAAAAGTTGGCGTGACTCGTCATCACGAATTTACGTTGTCCAAGTTGATGCAAACGGTAGAACGGCTATTTCTGAGGTAGTACTGAGTCGCACGAGATCAGCGAATGATTCTGCTGACTTGTCCGGCATCAGCAATTGATCATGATGGCTTGTAAACACCGTATATCTTCCCTTAAGTCCCTGCAAGCCCCACATCAACATTTTCCGTAGATGCCTGATAAGATGTGATGACTTTTCCTAGATCTCTGCCTATAAAATGAAAAAAATAAATATATCAATATAAAAAATAAAAGTTGGCGTGACTCGTCATCACGAATTTACTTTGTCCAAATTGATGCAAACGGTAGAACGGCTATTTCTGAGGTAGTACTGAGTTGCACGAGATCAGCGAATGATTCTGCTGACTTGTCCTGCATCAGCAATTGATCATGATGATTCGTAAACACCAATTATCATCCCTCAAGCAAGCCCCATATCTACATTTTCTGTCGATCCTTGATAAATTGTGATGACTTTTCCTAGATCTCTGCCTGTGACGACTTCCCCTAGATGTGCAATTGCGATGGTGACTTGTCATCACCAATTATCATCCCCCAAGTTGCTACAAGCCAAAAGCAAGATTTTCTTATAACCCTGATCGTTCCAGTGGCTTTTCCTAGATCTCTGCTTGATCCTGATGACTTTTCCCAAGCCTGCTCTTGCTTCGGTGACACTTGTTATCATCCATCATCGCCCAAATTCATCCAACCAGGAGACAAAGGAAAATGTCCATTCGCTGCTCGGATCAATTGCAATGGTGGCTTGTTTGTGTCTAATTATCATCCCTCAAGTTGCTACAAGCCCCAAAGCAACATTTTCTTAGAACTTGGCTCGCTCTGGTGGCTTTTCCAAGATCTCAGCTTGATCCCGATGACTTTTCCCGAGCCTGCTCTTGCCTCAGTGACTTTTGTCATCATCCATCATCACTCAAACTGATCCAAGCAGCAGATGAAGGACAATGTCCATTTGCTGCTTGGATCAATAGCAATGGTGACTTGTTTGTGTCCAATTATCATCCCTCAAGTTGCTACAAGCTCCAAAGCAACATTTTCTTAGACCCCTGATCGCTCTACTGGCTTTTCCTAAATCCGCTTGATCCTGATGACTTTTCCCGAGCCTGGTCTTGCTTCGGTGACTTTTGTCATCATCCATCATCACCCAAACTGATCCAAGCAGCAGATGAAGGACAATGTCCATTTGCTGCTTGGATCAATAGCAATGGTGACTTGTTTGTGTCCAATTATCATCCCTCAAGTTGCTACAAGGCCCAAAGCAACATGTTCTTAGACCCCTGATCGCTCTACTGGCTTTTCCTAAATCCGCTTGATCCTGATGACTTTTCCCGAGCCTGGTCTTGCTTCGGTGACTTTTGTCATCATCCACCATCACCCAAATTGATCCAAGCAGCAAATCGACAATGTCCAACTCTGATCCTCACCAATCGATGAAGTCCTTTACAATGATCCTTTTGTCATCGCCGAGTCATTGGGTAGTCAACTCTCGACAACTGGATGCTGTTTGTCTCAGATCTAAGTTAGTTCTCGCAGAGGCGTGAGGGACTTTCATGCAGGCTTGGTAAATTAATAGCTGTATCGTTTTGATGCGAGGTGCGAAACGAACACTTAATGGCAAACTCCCTATCACTCAACGGTGCGATAGACAAATGTGTACGATGGATACACACATGGACACAAAGACATTTGTATACCTGGGAGTGAGGGAGAGATTGGAAAAGAGAGGAAAAGGCCACTCAAGATCGCGTTACCGTAAATCGATACTCGTCCCGCCGAGATTCGTCTTTCGGATGGTGCCCGATGTTGGCACAACCCAAGCGCCACGACGGCCCGGGCCCTCCTCTATTGTCCACTTAACACGAAAATAATCCATTTTTGCGGGAAACAGTATACATTCGATACATACCCGAGTCCCCAGCTGCGCCAAGAAAGATTCGTTCTCACCAATAATGGCCACGTGTACAACCACAAATACCATTGACTATTATTCACCGGTGGAATTTGTCATCGTTCGTATGGAATTTCTATTTTTTTCCATCTGATTTCCAATACTTTGGTCTATATTGCAATTATTTGTCTCGTTGATATATCTACATTCGAAATTATATTTAATTAATTAATCAATATGACGTGTAATATTATTTTTAAGTTATTGTTGCATAATTTTTAAAAATGACTTGTATAATGATGTTTAAGAAGTAAACATGATATATCAATGACACAATTATAACATTCATATAACCTCTTTTCAATTTCATATTAATAACGTTATTCGAACAAACGACGCTTATTTTTTTCTTCTCTTCATGTGTATCGATGGATTTTTCACTATACTTGGGAGAATCGAAGAATAGCGAAAAAAAATGTAAATTTAAAATAAAAAAAGAACGATAAGTAGAAGAAACGACAAAATCTTATTCGGCGCGCAGCCTGTGGGAATTGAATTTTCTTCTAAACAAAACGATGCAAAAAGGGCCCCCGACCCCCACCCTTCCGCCACTCAGCGTTATGAATAATTAGTGGTATAATGAGTTGAGTGTTGGGCAGACCTGCAATGTCTCACCAGCGACACAAAGGACTTGCTACGAAAAGAAAAAAAAAGAGAAGAATACGAAAACGTAAAAATGGCCGCTTCGCTTACCTCGACTCGAAATGGGTTCTCAACCCTGCTTGACTCTCTTTCTCTCTCTATCTCTCTCTATTTTGCGTTCTCTGGACCCTTTTCACTCCGGCCCTTGCCTCTGAGCCTTTGATCCCATTAATCTCCCCTCTCTCCCTCCCTCCCTCCCTCTCTCTCTCTCTCTCTCTCTCTCTCTCTCTCCCCTCTCTCTCCCTCCCTCATCTATTGAACGAGTCAATTTGTCGACAAGACACGAGAAGCCTTCCGGGGTTGTTCGCTATTTTCCCTTCCCCCTTCATCACCCAAATCGAAATAAACCAGGCCCCCTCTTCGGTCCCTCGGAATTCGTATTGAAAAAAAGAAATCATCAAAAAACGAGTGACAAAAAAATCAAGCAAACGACGGTGAAAAAGACATTATAAAAAATTATTACGAAATCGTGAGCTGACGATCGATCGTGTGGAAAATTCCTGGAACTATGACATCGATATATATATATATATATATATATATATATATATATATATATATATATATATATATATATATATATATATATATATATATATATATATTGTGGGCTTTTTAAATGGCCAAAGATAATTGTCGTTCGAGAAGTGAAACGAACGGAAGGAAAGTTGGTGAATTTTGAGAACGATTTTGGGATATCGTGTTACCCTTCAACGACGAGAGGTACAAAGCTCGTGGCCCTTCCATTCAAACGTCACTCTGGCACCTTGTCTCACCACGTACGGTATATATATACTTATGTATGTATCCAAGGAATGTTTAGGGTTATATATATAAATATACATCTATGCATCGGTATATATATGTACACACATACATATATATATATATCTATACATATATATGTGCGCGCGCGAGTGTGTGTGTGTGTGGGTTTCTATATATTTTGATATATATGCACATACGTACATACACATTCATTTCCGCGATAGATTTTTACTGTCGTTCTTTAAAATTGCAACCAAAATACATATCTATGTATGTATATATAAACATATATACACTAACGGTCAAAAGTTTTCGGACACTTCAGGTAATTGCAAAACTTTCGATCACATTGGATAATTGCAAAATTATAATAGAATAATATAATTCATTACATAGAGCTGAATAGAATCTTCGTAAAATAATAAATAAAATGTATTGTATTATTTTTGCATTATTTGGCAATTATACAATGATCGAGTTTTTTTTTATTATCTGAAGTGTCCGAATTTTTTTTACCAGTAGTGTATATATATATGTATATATATATATATATATATATATATATATATATATATATATATATATATATATATATATATATATATATATATATATACACACATACATACATACATACATACATACATACATACATATATATATATATATATATATATATATATATATATATATATATGGGTGTGTATATTTCTATATATTTTGATATAGATGCACATATGTATATACACATTCATTTCCGCGATAGATTTCTACCGTCGTTCTTCAGAGTTGCAAGCAAAATACAAATCTATATATGCCTATATATATATATATACATATATATACATGTGTGTGTGTGTGTGTGTGTGTGTGTGTGTGTGTGTGTGTGTGTGTGTGTGTGTGTGTGTGTGTGTGTGTGTGTGTGTGTGTGTGTGTGTGTGTGTATGTATATATCTACATATATATCCAGAGCGTTTTCTCGGCACGTTTGAAGTTGGCAATCAACGAGATTGCCTATCAACGCCTGAGAAACCCGGGCAGCTTTCCCTTCTAAGCTTCGTAGCCGGTAGCACCACCTCTCGCCCCACCCCGTCCCGCGACAGTTCCGCCGCCCTTACCAACAAGACGATTGATGAAGCCTATCTCGCTCGCACCTTGGTTTTTGCCGAGGCAAGAGAAATCGTTCTTCCGCGTTCCACATAAACCCTTCTTGTACCCTAACCTCGCACCTTTCCGCGTACTCGCGAGTTTATTCGATTTTGCACACACGTTTCGGGTGGACGTCAATGTGTGGATGTACGTGCTTCATTGATGGTGTGTAGACGTTTTCTCTCTCTCTCTCTCTCTCTCTCTCTCTCTCTCTCTCTCTCTCTCTCTCTCGCTCTCTCTTTCTTTCTCTCAAAGTACAGAAAACGTTTGTGCAAAACGCACGACAATCGCCCCCTCTTGTTGGCTCCGTTGCTTTCAGGATTCTCTCCCGAAGAAGGGGGTCGCGCGGTGCCCCCCCCCCCCGTCTCTTTGGGCCTGTGGTCACACTAGAACAAATATTCGCAGCGAAAAACACGCGCGGCACTCGAGGCTCCTTGTTACACACTCGTGGGCGATACACAACTACACATTTTCCTCGCATGATTTTTTTCGCCCCGAAAAAAAAGTTTGTCTTCATAACACTATCATGCCTTCCGAGGGAGGTGGGATTTTTTCTTTAATCTTGAAATTTGACAGGACGAGATGTAGATTTCGATTTTATCGGAATTTATGATAACTCATAAATCAAGTAAAATAAATAATAAATAATAATAAATATTAGAACGTTGAATACGTTCTCAATAATGGCCACGTGGAAAACGACAAATAATACCATTGACAATTATTCACTAGTGGAATTTGCCATCATTCGGATAGAATTTCCATTTTTTTCGATCGGTTTATCAATACTTTGATCTATATTGCAATTATTTGTTTTATCGATATATTCATATTCGAAATTATATTTAACTAATTAATCAATAAGGTTCGTAAGATTATTCAAAAATTTATTGTTGCATAATTTTGACAAATTTCTATTATAATGATGTTTAAGAAGTAAAGTGATATAATTATATCATTTATATAAACTTTTTTCCTTTTCATATTAATAACGTTATTCGAACAAACGACGCTTATTCTTTTTTCTCTTCATGTGTATCAATGGATTTTTCACTATTCTTGGGAGAATCGAAGAATTGCGAAAAAAACTCATAAATGAACGGAAATAAATAATAAATTATAATAAATATGTGCGCTTGTAGTTTAAGATTTTTACTGCATTACTTTATTCAAAAAACAAACTGCAGTTGTTGCACACAGAATTCTTGTTGAGACCTACGGCGACATTACTTCATGGAGACTCATGTCAGACGCCAGCTGTACTTGCAGATTCATTACGAGTTGATCACACAACCGTTTCCAAACGTCTAAAAGCATTAAGAGTAATTTTTTTTAATATTTAAAAAACAAAATTTACAATCTCTAAATTTAGATCTTCTTACATTTTTTAAACAATCATCTAAATTTTATTTACCTAAATAATAATCTAAATATAAAGTTATCGAAATTTCATTGAAGATTTTAGGTTCTTTAAATAAAACATTAACGAAAAACACAGCGAGTACTTATTCGACATCCCAATAACAACCGATAAATTAATTGTCCCCGACACTCGAGAAAACCCAAACCCTCCCGAACAATTTGTATTCTCGAGAAGGAAGTAATCAAACAGAAAATTTAAAAAATGGCCAACAAACGACGATGCGATCTTGTTCGACTATGTACTTATTTTTGCCTTGTTTATTAAAAAAAAATGGTCGCCCTTGAGGATATCGAGGGCCGTCGATCGCGAATCTTGAGGAAATTAGCAAATTATGCATTCTCGGGTACACGATAAGCGCATTGTTCGACGGAGTATAAAAAAAGGGGAAAAAAAAGAAAAACAGGGAAGAAAAAAAAAGCTTTCCAAGTGTGCCAAGCTCTGACACACGTACACGTATTTTAAATACGTATAGGGGGATGCGATATATACATACATACATATACATATACATATACATATATATATATATATATATATATATATATATATATAGACATACATACATACATACATACACACACACACACACACACACACACACACACACACACACACACACACACACACACACACACACACACACACACACACACACATACACATATATATATATCGTAAGGGGTTAAGAGGGAGGGAACGAGAACGTGATCGGCAACCCTCCGGGCCACCCTCGCACTTTTTATCGTTCGGACGTGTTTTTTTTTTCACTTTTTTTTTCTTTCCTCCAGTGCAGGCACTCTTTACTCGCGCGCGTGCGCGTATGTGTGTGTCACGAACTCGTTAAGTGGCAATACGATTAAAATTAGCTTTCTTCCGTATCGATGACTCGGAAAAATCGACGCTGTTCTCACTTTTGTCCTACCCACTCTCGCTCTCTCTCTCTCTTGGCTAGACGAAAGATCTTATCCCAATGTTTACAAAATTATCCCAACGGTTTATTTTTCCTCAATAATTCGATGTAAAAAAATCGTAATTTTTTCCGAGATAAAATAAGGGTAGTTTTCGAAGGGCTGCGAAGGACCTGTTACTTATTTCACCTGGAATAATCATTTTTCCATAATTAGACGTTGAAATGTATTTAAAAACAATTTTCAGTCGATAGACGATAATATAGTGATAAAAAAGTAAGGGTTGTTTTTGAAGGGCTGCAAAGGTCCTACTATTATGGGCGCAAATTAAACGCAATTCAACAGTTTATTAAAGATCCTGAATGCGTGAGTGAGAGAGAGAGAGAGAGAGAGAGAGAGAGAATGGAGAACGACCTGGAAGGGTGGATCTCGCAGCCTCCACCCCCTACCCTCTTTCTCTCTCTTTCTTTCTCTCGCGCCAAGTTAATTGAGATTCTTGGGAGATTTGTCGCGTGGAATGTCTTAATTTAGTCCCTTTAACGTCGCTGACGTGCGCCTTAACAACTTTGAATAATTGGATAACGCTACTGCCCGTCAAGGTAGAATAGGAAGCGAGAATAGAGACGAGCGAAGTGAGAACGAAATCCTCGAGAGCACGAAATCCCGTTGTTTCAGCATCCCGAGTGCTGTCTCGTATTTTTCTTACTCCTCGAGACCCGAATTCAGGAATTATATTTTATTATTTGTGGTTTGAATTATTTTTTCGACTTACACATGCATATATATATACATATTGGATTTTGGATATGCGTGTACACCTTTCCTTGAATTCCAAATAAATTATTTGAATTTTGAAATATTTTTAAAATGGTTATTTCATTATTATTATTATTTATTATATTTTTGCTTCGCCTCATGGTGCTTCAGTTTCCAAATCTGTATTCAATTATTTTATGATTCGTATAGTGCAATATTTTTCAAAATTTTAAATTCATTATTTGTATTTTCAATTTATTAAATATATATATATTTATATATATATATATATATATATATATATGTATATAAATTTCCCATTGATAAATAATAATTCTCCATCTACGAAAAAAAGACCGCAAAAGAAGCCCTAATAACTACATTTCTTCCAATTATTATCAGCCATCATCGTAAATTGGAACGAGGAAAAATTCATCACGAATCATTCCCACGCGTAACTGTGAAGAAAACAACCAAAAATTGCCCGGTCTCATTTGTTTGGTGGCCAAGAATACGAGGGGCGAGAGAAAAAGGGTGAGAGCTATTCCCTAAGGACGCGGGGTTTACCATGGCGTGGGAGGACGATCGTCGATACCAATTTTCGTCGCCCGGTCAGCCACGATTTTTCCTTATTACACTTATCGTCCATTCGTCTGGTCGCGGTGTCAATCACTTTTGTACATCCGGTCCCAGAAGGGCGTGCCATGGGACAAGACCTAATCGGATAATCCGCTCCGACAAATCAATTTCTCGTCACGAGCCTAGCACAGTCAGCAGCCGAGAACCAAAC
Organism: Ophion slaviceki; assembly: GCA_944452715.1. Lineage (NCBI taxonomy): Eukaryota > Metazoa > Arthropoda > Insecta > Hymenoptera > Ichneumonidae > Ophion > Ophion slaviceki. The sequence continues at coordinate 6,267 of CALYCA010000062.1, read as the reverse complement.
AAGTCCTGGCAGCATGGCATTCCCAACCACCGTCGATTAATCGTGCAAAAAAAATTAATTAAAAAATAAATAATTTTTTTTATTAAAAAATGAATCAATTTTTTTAAATTAAAAAATCATTTTTTTAACCAAAAATAAATCAAATTTTTTTAATATGAAAAAAATGAATCAATTCCATCCTTATTCTCTAATATCAAACCTTATAAAGGCAAAAGTTTCCCCGTGGCGTGGCATTTTTTCATCGCACATTTTCTTATCGTACGCGGCGAGTGAATTCGTCCTTCTGGCATTCGCCCTTTGACCGTATATTAGGCGACTGTCGAAGGGGGTTGCGAAATTTACGAGGTGCCCCGATGAGGTATCTGCAGAAGAGTTTTTGCTGTACGGAGGAGGAAGAGGAGGAGAATATTATACGAACTTTGACTACGTGAAGATACGCTGGGAAGGGCAACGTGTCAAGGGCTCTAGGACAAAAAGGGCACAGGACCCCCGACTCCATACTCCGACACCTCGGCCCCTCCCGCCTCTCGTTACGACCTTTTGCCTGTCAAAGGTCCAATTCTGCGCTCTCCTTTTTATTTGCTTGCTCCTTATTTCCGTTATTATATTACTCTATATACATACTCTATAAACCTATATATGATATATGAAATATATAAAATATATATGAATATATTTAAGAGAGCCGAGGAATAAGTTATAAGCTAATAATATAATGAGTTTATATATATTATATAACATAATATAACTAATATATCTTAATTATATTATATATATTTTTATATTTATATATATATATATATATCGGAATATATATAAGGGCGCCGAGGAATAAGCTAAAAGCTAATAATATAATAAGTTTATATATATTATAGAATAAAATATAATTAATATACTTTGATTATAATATATATATATATATATATATATATATATATATATATATATATATAATAATAATCAAAGCATATTAATTATATTTTATTCTATGATATATATAAATGTATATATATACACTACTACTACCCACATCACTTTGGGTTGCATAGAAGCTGCCAAAATCACGTCCCTTATATATATTCATATATATATATGAATATATGTATGTGAATATATATGAGGGAGGTGATTTTGGCAGCTCCTACGCAACTCAAAGTGATGTGAGTAGTTTACGGTATGGCGCAACACGCCTGCTCGCCCGTTCCGATCGAACTGCAGCAAAAAATCCATCCGGCGAGAGAGTGGCCCCGGGGAAAGGCATGCAGTCGTGTATCGGGAAGCCCTGGCTGATCAAAAAACGAGAGAGCGGCATTGGCGATAGATGCATCGAGGGTCTCTGACGTGTTGCTAGAGCGTGCCATTGTCGAGTCTCAAGTGGATCGATAATCTCGCAGCTATGAATTCTCTCTCTCTCTCCCTCTCTCTCTCTCTCTCTCTCTCTCTCTCTCTCTCTCTCTCTCTCTCTCTCTCTCTGCCTTTCACTGTCTCTGTTGCTCTCGCCGCTCTTGCGCGTATTTCGATAATCATCGGCGTGTGCAAAAACACGAATGCACAGTTTGTAAACCACCCCCGAAAAAAAGGAACGGCAGCCCGTTCCCTTCTGCTTCTTGTTCCACCTCCTCGTGCCCGCCACGTTTGCAGCCACTCTTACTGGCCCTTCGTACTCGTCAAATTGACCCTGAAAACTTGGATAATTATTGATAGGTTCGTTACATACATACATACATACACACACACACATATATATATATATATATATATATGTGTGTGTGTGTGTGTGTGTGTGTGTGTGTGTGTGTGTGTGTGTGTGTGTGTGTGTGTGTGTATGTATAAATGGGTCATTCCATGTCAAATCGACAAATTTTTTACCTGACCCCCTTTGATTTCGCTGAAAATTTACTATCTTTTTCTACCCCCCGAAAGTTATTTTTCAGAATTTTTTCAAATTTTTTTTCCCGACTCAAAAAAAGTTATGAATTTTTGAAAAAAAACCGCTCTTTTATTTTTAAATTGCCAGAACTTTTTCAAAAATTGACCGTTTGGGAACTTTTTTTTTTCAAAATTTTTGTTTTTAAATGTAGTTTTCGAAAAAAAATATGAAAAAATTTTCAGAATCCCAGATATATGAAATATTTTAGTTTTTTTGAAAAAACCGTAATTTTCTCAAAGTCCGAGCGTTTTTTTTTTTTTTTTATTTTGCTCTAAAAATACTTCAACTAATTCTGCAATGATCCCCGTTAATCAAAAGATGTGACGACAATCGCTTCTAATTTTTTTTCCTGATTATAAAAAAAATTTTGTTGAAATTTTGGTGATTTTATATAACTTTGTTATGAAATTTTTTTTATTTCCTCGTGAAACCTCAAAAGTTAAAAAATAAAATTTTATTGGAGAATTTCAAGTGATTATCGTCCAAGAAATTGTTATTTAAAAAAAAAATAATTTTTTTCTCTCATTGACGTTATTTTTTTACTCTTATGGACGTTTTTTTTTGGTACTGAAATATGACAACTTAACGTCATTTTGGTACTGAAACATGACAAAATAACGTCAATGAGAGAAAAAAATTATTTTTTTTTTTTAAATAACAATTTCTTGGACGATAATCACTTGAAATTCTCCAATAAAATTTTATTTTTCAACTTTTGAGGTTTCACGAGGAAATAAAAAAAATTTCATAACAAAGTTATATAAAATCAGCAAAAATTCAACAAAAATTTTTTTATAATCAAGAAAAAAAATTAGAAGCGATTGTCGTCACATCTTTTGATTAACGGGGATCATTGCAGAATTAGTTGAAGTATTTTTAGAGCAAAATAAAAAAAAAAAAAAAACGCTCGGACTTTGAGAAAATTACGGTTTTTTCAAAAAAACTAAAATATTTCATATATCTGGGATTCTGAAAATTTTTTCATATTTTTTTTCGAAAACTACATTTAAAAACAAAAATTTTGAAAAAAAAAAGTTCCCAAACGGTCAATTTTTGAAAAAGTTCTGGCAATTTAAAAATAAAAGAGCGGTTTTTTTCAAAAATTCATAACTTTTTTTGAGTCGGGAAAAAAAATTTGAAAAAATTCTGAAAAATAACTTTCGGGGGGTAGAAAAAGATAGAAAATTTTCAGCGAAATCAAAGGGGGTCAGGTAAAAAATTTGTCGATTTGACATGGAATGACCCAAATATATATGTATCTTTAACGAGGGCCAAATTTACTTACGAATTTTTGTATTTGATCATTATTATTATTGAGTGTTATAGAGTATTAAAAAAATCACGTCAAATTATACATCGCAATATGAAACAAGGTTCAAAAAAACGTTATAAAATTTCGTTAAAAATTATTAAACAAAACATAAAAATTACTAAATACAGTTGAGGGTTGCTAAGAAAATCTAGGAATTGCGGATTACAGTCTAAAATTACTAAAGAAATTTACAAATGACTAAATATAGTTAAAAGTTGCTAAAAAATCTACAAATTACTGAATACAGTTGGGAATTAATTAAAAAAATTCTAGATACAGTTGAAAGATACTAAAAACATCTGAAAATGGCTAAACATAGTTAAACGTTACTAAAATAAATCCAAAAACTACTGAGTACAGTTGAAAATGAATACAAAAAATATCGACAAACTGCTCGATGGAGTTGACAGTTCCTTTGAAGAGATGTAAAAATTACTAAAAAATTACTAAATAGAGTTTAGGGTTGCCAAAAAAATCTAAGAATTGCTAAATACAGTTAGAAATTACTGAAGAAATCTATAAATCACTAAATGTAGTTGAAAGTTGCCAAAAACATTTAAAAATGGCTAAATACAGTTAAAAGTTGCTTCAATAAATCTGAAAGTTACTAATTACAGTGAAAAATTGTTGAAAAAAATGAAACCCGTTGAATACAGTTGAACATTTACTTAAAATATCGAAAAACTACTTAATGCAGTTGAGGGTTGCTAAAAAAAATCTAAGAAATGCTAATTACAGTTAAAAATGACAAAAGAAATCTATAAATCACTAAATAGAATTGAAAGTTCCTTTGAAACGATATAGATATTCATAGTTCCTTTGAAAATATCTAAAAAGTATTGAATACAGTAAACAGGTGCTAAACAAAAATTTTCTAATCACTAAATACCGTTAAAAGTTTCCAGAAAACATTAAAAAATTGGTATGTACCGTTAGGAATTAGAAAAAAAAATCGAAGAATTTCACAACCCAGTTAAAACGTACTAAAAAACTAAATATCAATACAATGTTGTAAGATTATATATATATATATATATATATATATATATATATATATATATATATATATATATATATATATATATATATATATATATATATATATATATATATATATATATATATATCGCATTCGCACCAAGCGACCCCGATGATGAGCCACACCACCCTACGGCGCCCTCGTAGTCGCTCGGGGACCTGCGCGGGTACGTTAATGAAATAACACGGGAATTAGTCTCGGACATTAGCGGCAAACTATGTCCATTACCAGCGACTCGAGCCCCCCCCCCCACTCCCCAGCGTCGTCCCTTACCCTTTTCCCTTCAACCCTTCCGGCCCCTGCCCTTCTCGCCCCTTTCGCGCCTTCTCCCTTCTCATCGCGCCGTTTCGACCCCTCGCTGAGAGCTGCTGCCCCTGCTGCCACCCCCTCTCAACCAAGCTATCGTACCGCGGCCCAGAAACACCCGAGCATCGGATACGCGTCGTACACACCAGGGAAAGCCCTCCGTGCCCTTTCCCTGTGCCAAGTTCGTAGCCGTACCCACTCGACAGGTGCGATTTTTACGAGGAAAAAAAAACATTTTCAAAATTCTATCGATGGAAAAATCGCTCCAGCCACCCTTCGATGGATCGACAGCCCCGCGCATCCTTCAGGCAAAAAAGACGCGACGCGAGCCCGAAATCACCCTAGATATTTGTTTGTTTATTTTTAGTTTTTTATTTAGAAATCTCCGGCCCTTTTTGAACTGTGATTAGTACGAGATAAATTGAATTGATCCCTACACTCTTTTCGCCATATCACATATATAAGTACACGTATAAAAGTCATTATGTACAAGTATAAGTATAAAAGTAATTATGTATAAGTATGAGTATAAAAGTAATTATATATAAGTAGAAAAATAAAAGTAATTGTGTATAAGTATAAGTATAAAAGTAATTATGTATAAGTATTAGTACAAAAGTAATTATGTATAAGTATGAGTATAAACGTAATTATGTTTAAGTATAAGTATAAAAGTAATTATGTATAAGTATGAGTATCAAAGTAATTATGTATAAGTATGAGTATTAAAATAATTATGTATAAGTATGAGTATAAAAGTAATTATGTTTAAGTATGAGTATAAAAGTAATTATGTATAAGTATACGTATACATATGTATATATTTATGTGTGTGTGTGTGTGTGTGTGTATATATATATATATATATATGGTGTATCTTACTTACTACTTTTCCGTTTGTGAGCATATAGGGTGTCTCTTTCCCAGCACAACGCTTTTCTCAAAAATGTCGCGCGACGATAATTGGCCGAGATATTTACTATTAAAGTCCGACGCTGACAATGACTAAACAATGGCACAGTAGATTCGGCGTCAAAGCGAGAGCGGGCGCCGGTTCGAACGCACGTTCGGGCAAGTGAATTTTTCCTCTCATTTCTTTTCGCCGTATAATAAACACAAATAATTTATTTTCAAACGGATTATACTGTTCGATAGCTTTATTTTTTCTTATTCATTTGTGGATTTTTTTTGCTATTCTTGTTTAGCATTTTTGTACTCACCGGATATTAGTTATTGAAAAAAATAATCGAAAAAAAAAACATTTTGGTGTGTGTTCCGAAATCACTGGGCCAATGTTTACTCAGTATCAGACTCTACTCGTGAATGTCTCGGCCAATTTGTGTCGCGCGACATTTGAAAAAAAAGTGTTTTGCTCGGAAAGAGACAGCCAATATGCTCACGAATGGAAAAGTAGTAGTTGAGATACACCCTTAATATATGTATATTTGTATACATATGTGTATATATTTATACCTATACTTGTACATAATTATTTTTATACTTATACTTATACTTATACATGATTACTTTTATACTCATATTTATACTTATACATAATTACTTTTATACCCATACTTATACTTACACATAATTACTTTTATACACATACTTATACTTATACATAATTACTTTTATACTTATATTTATAATTATACGTGTATAAGTAATACTTGGACTTAT
>CALYCA010000061.1:0-11935 GCA_944452715.1 Ophion slaviceki | reverse complement strand
CGAATCTCGGTGTGGCTGTTGGCTTCACGTAAGCGTAATCAAATTGATCTTGCCATTCAGATCGAGACGGAAGAAAGAAAAAAAGAAGTACCGGTGACGTTCGTGCAACGCTTGATTTATTATTCCCGCCTTATTGTTATCATTATTATTATTCGACGCGTAATCGCAATGCTCGAACTATCCTCGGCAACTGCCATTTTCCACGCACAGTTTCATTTTGCGAGTCGAAGTTCCTTCCACAGACTCGACACACTTTTCAACCCGGGAAATAAGGCGCGCATAATTTTTCCCTTGCAATTTTCCAATGTGCACTTTTTGAAACATCGCGTCAATTTGTACGTTCCTTTGCTTTTGTGTAATTAAGGAGTTAGCCCCACTTGTAGCGCAAAAAAGGCCTTTTTCATGAATTTTTTTAAAGAAAACTACAAAACTTTTTTAATCGATCAATATACCGTCTTAAAGAACACATCTTGAAGAACTTTCAGTAATTTTTTTATTGAAAAATATTACATTGTTTAGTGGCAAATGGCCGTCAATGAAATAATGTTTTTATATACACGGTTTGCGGTGACCAACATTGCGGCGAAGTGGATCATCTGAAAAAAAAATGCGGATGGATTTAGTCAAATATAAGTATAAACTAGTCTTTAATCGAAGGATGTTGAAAAATATTCATTTTTCACAAAATGGCGGACAGTCAACGTTAATGGTTCGATTTTAACGAAAAAAAAACGGCCGTTTTTTTGGCTATAAAACGGCCATTTTTTTTTCGAAAAAAAAAATCGAACGATTAAAGACTACATTTTTATGTATTAAATAAGCCTGCAAAATTTCAAGAAGATCGGTTCATTAGTGTTCGAGTAATCTTGGTCACCGACTTCAGAAATGCCATTTTGAGAAAAACGCGTTTAAAGTTTCAATTTCAGTTTACACGAAGAAAATATTTTTTTTTGTAAACTTACATAGAGTCATCTATTCCGGGCCCATACAGAAGTATGGGCCCGGATACTTATACTTCAAAAAAATGCAATAAAAAAAATCGATTTTTTCAAAATCGCAAGTGGGCGTAACCCCTTAAAAGAGAGACCGGTGAGAATACATCTGGAAAAAATAAATGTCCGTGCGATTCGCCTGTCTTCCCGATAGAAGCCGTTCAAGCGTATGGAGAATTTTCGCTGTGAGGGAAAGCGCAATTTCCGTCAGATCGTTCACACCCCAGCGTGTTCATCCGTCCAATTCAGTTGCGCGCTCACCCCTGGCGCGTTGACCGCGAATCGTAGCGAACTTCGATATTTCATTGGCACACGCTTTTAATGCGTATTAAACATTTTTCTTTAACGCAACTCCCGAAGCCTTAGATACTCTGCCCATGTTTACTAATATTAATAATAATAACAACCAATTATAATACATTATTAAATTAATCAAATAACCAGTCAAAATATATTATTATTATTGTTTTTTTTAATGTTATTGTTATTACAATAATGCAATATTGAAGAAAAAGAAGAATTACAAAATGGATTACAAACTCACCTTACATTACATTGCACACAGTTTCCTCATGATCTACATTCATGGTACTGAAGTTTGCATCGTTGGAATGCAACGTAAATATATTTCTTTCGTATTTCCATGTTTTTGTGAATATTAAGACTACGAAAGACGCCAAAACATTTTTGAGAATCCTTAAAACTTATAACCAAAAGTTGCAAAAAAAGATTTTAGAAAATTTGGAAAAAATAGAGAAATTAAAAAATGAAGAAAAAATTTCGTTGTGTTCCAACGTTGCAAACTTCAACACAATCTATCAGGTTGATAAAAAAGTTTTGTCGCAATAATTTCAATATAATTTATTTATTGATATATCTTATACAAAACATTTCTAATCAACAATATATTCGCCATCGGTTTCTATGACACTCAACCATCTAGTCGGCAACTCATTTATTCCCTTTGCCCAAAACTGCGGCGGCTGGAACTCAAAGAAATTTGAAATATCCCTTCTGAGATCGTCGACGTTTTCGAAAGTTTTGTTTCTCAAATATGCCTTCAAATGTCTGAACAAGTGGTAGTCAGATGGCGCGATGTCGGGAGAGTATGGCGGATGAGGAACGGTATTCCAGTGAAGCTCAGTGATTGTTTTGTGGGTTTCCTTTGCGACATAGGGTCTCGCGTTGTCGTGGAGAAGGTGCACAGTCGCGCGTCTTGGCCGTTTTTTTCTTATAGCTTTTGCCAATTCCTGGAGATTTTCGATGTATCGTGTAGAGGAGATCGTCTTACCTACAGGGAGAAAATTTTGAAACAGCATTCCCTTTGCGTCCCAGAAACAGCACAACAAAACCTTTTGTGAGTGACGATCAGATTTCGGTTGGTGTGGCGGTTTTTCTCCGATAGGAAGCCAGTAGGCTAAACGCGTTCTGTTATCATACAAGACCCAGCTTTCATCTCCCGTCACAAGATCTTCTAAAAACTCCTTGCGATGGTGGCGAAGCAGGAGAGGCTGGCAGATGGTCACGCGACAGTTCTTATTGTCGTCGGTGAGACGGTGTGGTATCCATTGAGCTAGAACCTTCCTGTATCCCAAGTTGTGTAAGTGATTGACTATTGACGGTTGGGTGCAGCCAAGTTCTCTTGCTAGCTCGTGCGTACTTGCTTCCGGTTTTTCTTTAATGCAGCGGAGTAATGCTTCATCATCGATGGTCGACGGTCGTCCAGAACGTTCCTTATCTTCAAGGCTTGTGTCTCCAGATTTAAAACGATTGAACCAACGCTGGACTGTTCGATGAGAAACGACGTTCTCGCTGAATGCATCCTGTATATTTTTAGCAGTTGGGCTTGCGTTCGTGCCGCGCCGCCACTCGTAAAAAATGATCGCTCGAAGTTGCTCCTGCGAGATCGAAGCCATTTCTGTTCACTAGAACGCGCGCTCGCCCTTTTATACCCTGTCACGCGGAAGAGTAGAAAACATTCTAGAATATTCTCGACATAGCTCGATGTCATATTGCGTCAATACGTAAAGACATTTTTAAAATTTTTGCGACATAACTTTTTTATCATCCTGATATATTCACTAAGCCCCTGTACGGCCAACTGAATTATCAAGACTTTTCGCGCCTCGTCATAGAGGAAACTCTATGTACATGAAGTTTGCATCGTTGCTATCCAACGGTTTCATTTTTTTTTTTCGATTTTGTAATTTCCTATTTTTTCTTGGTCAGTTCGGCTCTAGTTGCTAAAAAAATATGGTAAAATGAATAAAAAATATTTACGGCCACCGGGACCAACCAAACAAAATCGAAAAAAAAAATGAAACCGTTGGATAGCAACGATGCAAACTTCATGTACATGGAAACTCTCCGACACGGAAAAATGAAAGCAGGGAGTCTTAATTTGCATCTTGTGATCTCGCATATGGTGTTGAAGTTTGCATCATTGGAATGCAACGAAAATCCTTTTTGATTTATTTATATTGATTATTATCCAAACTCTTTCTTCACAGATTTAAGTTACGGATCTCGAAGAAGGATCTTCGGAAGTATTTCAAAAATGCATGTAGCCCAAATGAGCAAAAAAAATTGGGCGATACGGAAAAAAAATAATTGCATTACAACAATGCAAACTTCGATACCATCCTAGCATACCTAGACCGGATATTCCCTCTGAATGCCAATCTTGCGCATTGAATATTCCACAATATTTTCCACAATTTTTCCGCGCAATAAAAAAATTATTCACGAAAGTTTGCAATTCGAAAGCTCGAATTAAGTTAGTTTCGGATATGTTACCTTCACAACTCGAGTACGTCGTTGATTTGCCCAAATGTAAATACTGTTATGATTATTCTGAAGTTTGCATCGTTGGAATGCAACGAATTTTTTTTTCTCGTATTGCACAATCTCTTTCCCACATTTGGGTTACCAAAATCACCGAAATACTTGGAAGATCCTCCTCAGGGATCAGTAACCTAAACCTGCAAAAGAAGAGTCGAGACGGCAATAGAAATAAAGAAACACAAAAGTAAAGCAGGATTTTCGTATAGCGTTGAAGTTTGCGTCGTTGGAATGCAACGAAAATTCTTTAAAATTTGTCATTTGAATCACCATACAAAATCATATTCAGCAAATTTGTTGTAGATCACCAAACAAGAATCCTAGAAAATATTTGCGTCATTTTCGTAGCTCAAATCTGCCGAAGGAAATATACCGGGAAACAACCAAAAAAAAAATTTACCGTCTCCGAGAAGTAACTGCGGAGTTTTCCCATGACGTCGAAGTGTGCATTGTTGGAGTGCAACGAAAATGATTTTCTTTCAATTTCCCAAATTTCTTTGGGCATATTTGAGCTACGGAAATCACACAAACATTTTTCGGATTCTTATTTAGCGAGCGACAATAAATTTGCAAAGTATGATTTTGGATAACAATGGAAATGAGAAATTGGAAAGAATTTTCGTTGCATTCCAACGATGCAAACTTCAACCCCATGTTTTCAAACAAGGAACATCACTTTGGTGTCCTCCGATTTCTTAAAAACTTTTTTATGTGGAAGAGTATCAAAGACTAAGAGACTTCCACATCAAAAAGTTTCAACAAAATCGGGGGAGGACACCAAACTGATGTTCCTTGTCAGTGTCCAAAATATAAGGAAGCCCTCCGAGGATGATAAATTTTGGAATCATTTTTACTTCGACCCCCCCCCGATCGATCAATGAGCTGGGTTATTGGCATTTGGTTGCTTTCTCTTATTTTCGTTAATCGAATTCAGCCGCCGGCCGAGTACGAACAAAGAAGAATACGTTGCGATGCCTCGTTATGTCGTGCACTTTAACGTATCATACTCGACTGTTCTCGATAGCTCTTCGCGTGTGTTATGATCGTGTGCACTCATGATAAATTTCTTGAAAAGGGGTCACGACCTTCACGATATTCGTCCTGAGATCTTGGCGAAATCTTGTGAGTGTGTGAGTGAGAGAGAGAGAGAGAGAGAGAGAGAGAGAGAGAGAGAGAGAAGAGAGAATATGAATGACCTGGCACCGGTACACGTGTTCGCAATCCCTTGTACCACTTATACCACTTTCCGTCGACGAAGGAGCGCCCTTGGGGGCTTGGAAGTCTCCGTCTGCCTCTTTCTCATCGCTTTCCCTCCCATCCTTCTCTGTTGGGAATATAAAAAGATGTCTTACTCCTCCCCCTCCTCTCTCGGTCTCTCTCTATTTCTTATACGCGTACATATTATTACTGCTTCTACGTTTATTGCCTGCAAATGATATTTACCTGCCACTCTCGTCACCTGTTTTTTCAACCTTTTTCTTCGAACCAAATGGAAATGTGTCAAACCAATCGAGAACGCTCGCAACGAGCAACATAAAAAGAAAATACTCGATTTGGGAACTATTCCTTCGCTGTTCCATATTTATGTTGTTTTGTTACCGTTTCGAAAGTCCTTCTCCCCATTCACCCGATTGCCGAATTGCTTTAGAAGAGTTTTCCATCCAGCAAAGTTTGCAATTCGGCATGCGAGCTTCAGGGAAACCGCCTGATTTATGTATAAAGATCGTATGCATTTTGAGTACGTAGATTCGATTATTTTTACCCATAAATGTGTACACGCTTTACGTAGTTGATGCGCATGGAGTTGAAGAAAGTAGAAATTGGATTACGTGTTTTTTGCGACGTTGAAATTTGCATCGTTGGCATGCAACGATTTTCTTTTTATTTCTTTAGTTTTATTGTTGTCAGAAAACTTTACTTTGCGAATTTTGATCGTGAATCTCTAATGACATTGCGTAGAAGAATTGTGGTGTTGAAGTTTGCATCGTTGGAATGCAACGATTTTTTGAAAAACATTTTTATTTCTTTGTTATAATGGGGCCGGGTTGAAATTCCGAACTTTGAATGATCAGAACGCTCAAAACTCCGAAAGTATACTACCCCGAAAGAATTTTACACGAAAGACCAAAACTCCGAAAATCTGAACACCGTCAAAATAATTCGGCTATGGAAGTTTTAAAAGTTTCAAATTTTTTAATAAATCGACGAATTATTTGAAGAATTTTTTTTATTAAGACGTGATTTTACGTCAATTTTGAAATTTGTCTAGATAATGTTATACGTTCTACATCATTTACGTTCTACTACATGTCGAGATCATGCCAGCGAAAGTCTACAAAGTTGACTGTAAATGATGCAGAACGTATAACATTATCTAGACAATTTTCAAAATCGACTCAAAATCACTTTTTAATTTAAAAAACAATCTTGAAACAATTCGTCGATTTATTGAAAATTTTGAAAGTTTTAAAACTTCCATAGCCGAATTATTTTGGCAGTGTTGAGATTTTAGGAGTTTTGGTCTTTCGGGGTACTATTCTTTCGGAGTTTTGAGCGTTGTGACCATTCAAAGTTCGGAATTTCAACCCGGCCCCATCTTGAATTTCGGAACATTAAAATTCGGAATTTTAAACCATCGGCGCATTTAAAGTTCAACCCGGCCGCGTTTTAATTATTGTACAAAATATTTTTGCAAATTTAAATTCCAAATCTCTAAATAAGCGACTTGAAAAATGAGTGATCGTTTTTCGTAATGGAGATTTGACAAAATTAGTTTCAGCAGTTGAAAAACAATAATTTCCATTGCATTTCGACGATGCAAATTTCAATATCGTTAATTTGTTTCGTTTTATTATCATCTAAAATACTTGCTTGCAGTTTTTGGTTACAAATTATGAATAAGGAATTTAAAAAATATTCCGGTGACTCCCGTAGTCTAAATGTGCTAAAAAAATAGGGGAATATGGAAAAAAACAATATCGTCGCATTCTAAAGATGCAAACTTCAATATCATGAAGAGTTCCTGTAATTTTCATCGAGTGAATCGACCAAATAAAAATGTTATCAGTTTAAAAGAATTCAGTTTCCTTCTGGTTCAACTATGCAAATTTCGAAATCATCGTTTTCTAGGCTATGTCGTCATTTTTTAATCGAATTTTTTAATTGAATATTCGTCGACTCTCGACTCTCTTTAGAGTCGACAGAATATTCAATAAATTTCGATTGAACTTTTCATCGTTCGGCTGCAATGAACGATATTATTTGTCAACCGCTCGAATTTTTTATCGCAAATCTTTATTACGAAAATCCCCCGATCATTCTTAAGTCGCTTATTTAGAGATCTAGAATCTAAATCTGCTAAAAAAAGATTTTGTAAAAAAATCAAAATGAGGAAATAAAAATATAAAAGAGAATTTTCGTTGCACTCCAGGAAGAAAATTTCAAGACCGTACATTTTCACCAATTCGATTGAATTTTCAAGAACCAATTTCAATCACGGTGGACCCTGAATGAAAATAACTGACGTGCCACGTACTTTACAAATAAGGAAAGAACACAGACAACAACAATAGCCAGCCGAGCGATCTCCATAAACTGTGCAACTTCTGTGTAAATGAATAGTCGTTTATCCGATTGAATCTTCAGTGCGCAATTATTGGACGAAACAAAGGATAATTAATGTAGCTCGCTTGTGTGGAATAAAAAGAGCCTGGCACTGCAATTTGACTCGCATGTGAACATGAAAAGAAGCTTTTCCATTCCTTCCTCGAAGATGTACGACTCTTTGGACCTGGCTTAGAGATTGCTAGATTTTTTTATCATTCGAAAGCAGGTATGCTAGGGTCAGGCCTCCTTTTCGGTGGACTGCTCTGCCTGTGTTTATTCCTTACAACAGTAGATCGTGACAGAAGATAATTTTTTCGCCTCTACTCGGATTAGCATCCAAGATGTAGCCAAAAAAAATAGCTGCTTCTTTTATTTATCCTCGCCTGCCACATTGGAGCCATCATGGTGTGTCTAAGATTGCATCGTCATTTCTTCACTTGTACAGTTATCGAAAAAAAAATTTCTCGCAGATTCGAGTTGTTCAGTTTCCAAAAATGATTTGTCAAAAAATGCCTCCGTATCCTAAATCTGACGCAAAAATGTGCATTTCAACGAAAATGGATTACAATTGTATTCCAACGATGCAAACTTCGACCCCCGACGATAATAATCGATCAATTACAATTGTCGTCGTCCCCCCCCCCCCCGACGCGCAATTCACGTGTGAATTCCTCACCAGAGATGCCCTTTTCTTTTCTGTGCTTTTCGCAGACAAAACGTGGAAAAAAACGTGCCACCCCGCTAGAAACTTTGGCAGCGAGTTCTGAAAGATATTCAAGCTGGGGGGAGGGGGGCTGGGGGCGGGGGGTGATTTAGACATCTCCGTGTCGCCACGACCAGAGGCATAGATTGAGAATGAGGGAACGGACGCCTTCTGCGGACGACACCCCCAAAAGGGCCCCACCAGCTCCATCCCGAGGTGAGTCTCCCCTCTTTCTCTTGTAACTCCAACTGCAATGACAAAAAAAAATACGAAACATCATGTCCTGATTTTGTAGACTAGTGAATTATTTTTTTTTTTTAGGAAAATTTTATTTTCCATTATCTTTCCAGAGGAAAATTGACGCGATATTTATGGAGTTTGTCGCTTAAGGGGTTAGGCCACTCTAGAGGCCAAAAATAGGTTTTTTGGGGATTCATTTTCCAGAAAAACTACAAAATAAATCGAGATTACAAAAAAGGGTGTTTATCATACATATCAGTGACAGTATACAATAATTTTTTCAAAGCGATTCATTTCAAAATGGCGGCTGTGCAGCGTTTATCTCAAAACTGCATTTTTCGAGTTGGCCGGAAACATAACTCAGACAATTTTCAACCGATTCACTTGGAATGTTGAATATATCTTGACAAATACATTGTCTATGGAAATACGTAGGATTTTTTTATATGGCATAATTTATTCGTAACTATCTGACAATGTTTTGGGCAAATTATTCACTTTGGAAAAATTGGAGAGGGAACTTTTCGACAATTCACAGGCATTCAGCATGTCGCAGCTCCCCCACTCCACTGCAGGAGAAGTGGGGGTAGCGTTAGTTTCGTGTGATATCCAGCTAACTCAGATCCCTTTATCCAGTACATCAACAAACATATACAGTTTTAAAAGCATTTTCAATGCTAAAAAATACCACGTAACAGCCAAAAATAGTAACAAAAAATACCCTGAATCTCAAAAATGGAGAATAAATTATTCTTTAACAATAAAAATCATGAAAATCAGCAAATTTTTTCCTCGCCTAAAGGTATCTGCCCTCTTAAAATCGGACCGGCGATGTGCTCGCCTACCAACGAAGGCCAACTTTGGAGTCTCGTTCGGTCGCTATGATATTGTAATTACACAAGAGTGTTGGTTCCTCGTCGCCCTGTGCGTTCGAGGCATCGAACGTGTATGAGTGTGGGCACTGAATTGCGCAACGCGTACAGTAGCGAGCAAGAATATGAGCACTGACGGTGTGTGTCAGGCACCGATGTGGGGGGGGGGGGGGAGGGGGAGAGAGAGAGAGAGAGAGAGAGAGAGAGAGAGAGAGAGAGAGAGAGAGAGAGAGAGAGAGAGAGAGAGAGAGAGAGAGAGAGAGAGAACGAAGATGGAGAACGAAGATGGAGCTCGTCGTCTACAGGGTGATTTGAAAGTTGCCATACCGGTTGATCGGAGACGCGAAACGATCGGATACACTCACTGGTCGTGTATAGGCCGATAAAAAAGAAACGTGTGGCAGTCACCTCGGCTTTCTTATCACGGTGCACGTCATTCATACGATAACAAGAGCCGTGAAATTCTCGTCTCGAGAGGATCGCGAACGTTGGAAAAACGATAGTGATGAATATTCATAGTATAACGATAATCTCGGAGGTGGCAAGATGCAGCTTAAAATGGGGGTCGTGGTACCGAGTTTCCGAATGATTCAAAATCATCGTATTAAAGTGCTGCGTCGTTGAAATGCAATGGAAATACTTCATTTTTAAATTTAGTTTTATTATTATTTTCATTATTTTTATTATCATAAAAGTTAATCAATTATGCTTTTAAAGCATTTCGTTAAGGCCTTAGGCCACTCTGGAGGCCGAAAAATAGGTTTTTAGGGATTTTTTTTTTCAGAAAAACTACAAAATAAATCGAGATTACAAAAAGGGTGTTTATAACATATCAGTGACGGTATACAATAATTTTTGTGCAGCGATTCTTTTCAAAATAGCGGCTTCAAAAAAATTATTGTATACAATCACTGATATGTATGATAAACACCTTTTTTGTAATCGCGATATATTTTGTAGTTTTTCTAAAAAAAAATCCCCAAAAAGCCTATTTTTTCGGTCTCTAGAGTGGCCTAACCCTTTAAACAAAAAACGCGAGTTTAATTTTTTTGCGTGAATAAAATTTGAAGCTAATTATTTTGGTAATTATGCAGTTTTAGGACTTTTCCGAAAGACGACGGGAAATTTATGTTTTCACCGTGAACTTGTTTATTCCATTATGTTGAGTGATATTCCGTCGGGGCAAGCTGACACTTTCCATTAATTCCATAAGTTATGATGTTTTGAAGTTTGCGGAAACACGTGATAAATAGGGCGCTTTTAAATATTTCGATGCCCATATTGCGGGCGGGGGGGGGGGGGGGGGTATTTATGAAAAAAGCCTTTCAGAATTCAGTGCCGAAAATAAATCGCGGTGGTCACCCTCCCATAAAAAGGTATAGGGTTTTGAAGTTCACGACAACACGTGTTTTCGAACATTTTCGGAACACCTATATTAGATGTGGGGAGTGGGGGGATTTATAAAAGAATACCCTCCCCCCGTATGCGGAAGGTATCTGATGCGGCCATGCACGGAGTTGGGGGGGGTGCAACCCCCCGGCGAGGCGAAGGGGGAGTGCCCCTTGCGGGGGTGGAGGGGCGGAGCCCCCCAAAGACTCTAAAGATAGTTTTTAAATATATTTAAATGAACTACAATTGTATCGGCGGCTGCAGGGGCAGAGGGGGCTTGGAATTTAGGGTTTGGAAGAAATGGAAATATCACATGAGAAGTGACGAATATACTACACTGCATATAATACTCATAGGTGTAATAATGAATGCGAAATGGGATCGAATACCACATCGTTGAATACCAATGAAAATTAATCTCTCTTTATTGCTTCAATTTCTTTCGGCAGATTTCGACTGCAAAAATTCCTCAACCATTTTTTTAGATACTTATTCCCACATTTACAATATTAATCTACAGAGAAAAAGCTGTAGATTAAGGGGTTAGGCTACTGCGACGACACAAAAATCAGGGTTATCAAAAAAAATCGACGAAATAAGTAAAATGATTGAAAAGTCGTTTCGACACTTAGTTGTATGCACATAAAGTAGATTGTGTACTAAATTTCATAAAAAAGCATTAATAATTAAAGAAGTTATAAACAATTTCGTTAAGGACGTTTGCCATATACGTCACGCCAGTTTTGAAAATGCAGTTCAGAACACCGTGCCATACCTCTGCCATTTTTGAAGATCCAAAAAAAAAATACCATGCAACAGCCAAAAGTACTAATAAAACATACCCCAAGTCTCAAAAATGATGAAGAAATCTGTTCTTTAAAAAAAAAACCACGAAAATCAGCAAATTTTTTCCTCGCCCGAAGGTATTCCCCCTTCATAGAAATAAGGAAATGGAAGATTTTTAATAAAACTTTCATTGCCTTGCAACGTTGCAACTTTTAACACTATGATCCAAAATATATAAGATATAATAAAGCAATGAATATGTGGCATGAAATATGGATCGCGGTGAAACGCGATGGAGCCAAGTGCAAATATGAAATAACTAGATCCCCGCGGAATCGAATCATTCGATTGGATTACTCGTCTAGCTAAATCGAGTTTCGGTAGTGGACTCTTAGAAGAGGGGGGTAAATCGCTGTTGACAACTCCAGTAGCTATTAAAACAATCGTGAGAGATCACGTGCCAATTGGCCAGTGAAGCGGAACAGGAACATCGGATAGTACAAATT
>CALYCA010000060.1:0-18907 GCA_944452715.1 Ophion slaviceki | reverse complement strand
AGGGCTGAAACGCGCCCTCAAAAATGGGGGGTGTTTTTCGTTTTTCGTCGATAACGTTTTAACGGTACGAGATATTAAAAAAATTCAAATAGCAACAATATTTATTTATTTGTGCACTATACATTGGAGATGAGGATGATAACGTTATCGAAGAAAAACGAAAAACACCCCTATTTTCGAGGGTTCGTTTCACCCCTTAAAACCGTTTTTCCGCCGATAAAAAAAAATACGTATCGCTTACTTTTCGGTGCTTTATAACATATGCAAATGTCAACAAAATCGAAGGGTGTCACCTGAGGGACGTTCCTTGATAGGAGCGCGCTGAGATTAACACAAGTAGTAAAAGGGAAACATCGAATGCGCCCGACTAAAGAGAGTGCCAGGGTCAGAGGAGGAACGAGGCCGGCAATCTCATAGGAGAATAAGAGAAACGGAAATAATCGAACGTTGCAAACATCAATGAGAATACAATATAAAGTATGAAGTATAACGTGAAAACGGACGAGCCGAACGAGCGTCTTAGAAGAAATAAAATAAAAATCCAAGAGCTTTGAATCTTGACATCCATTCGAAACGAGTGAGATGAAGGAATTCGCCTAACGAGAGCAAGAAATAAGCATCCAAAACAAAAGGGCAGTGGCCGAGTAAGGCCGCATAAAAAAATTCGGAATCTTCGCGAAACATACACAAACATTCATCGACACACCCAAAGTCGAATAATTGTAAAGACCAACTCGCACACGCGCGTGCGCCTGCCCAGATAGGAATTGACGATGAAAAAAGGCTTCGCCAAGCTCTGAAACAAGGCTCACATTTTTTAATTCAGGCTGAGTACCAGCTTGATTTCAGGCCTAGCTGAACCTCTGAATGATAACGCGGTTTCAGGCTCTTGCACACAGGCGTGACCAAAGGCTGGTAGAAAAGCCTGTACTAAGCCTGAAACGACGAAACAACAAGGCTCAAAACGAGCCTCAATGAAGCCTTCACGAGCATTTATGACCAGGCTTTCCCCAAACTCTTCCCGAGGCTATATGAGGCCTGTTTTTAGTTTTCTATATTCTACATTGGGGTAAATTTAATAAATTTGTAAAGAATTCATTTGATTTATTATATATATTTATTATTTGTTATATTATTTGTTACAAAATATATATAAAAAATATTTAAAAAAAACAATACTTTATTTTATTGCATACTTTTATTTTCGTATACACTTTTTTGTGTACCTCATAAATATCGATAAGAGCATATGTTTAAATGTTCTGAGCTGCCTCCTTCGTTTTCGTTTTTCGTGCCTTCGCACCCGACAAATTTATTGCTAAATTTTTTTTTCATCAAAGTACAGAAAAGATATTATTTTAAATTTATTTTACTTTATCACAACCTGAAACAAGCCTGCATCCAGCCTTGATTTTTCAGTCTCAAAATTCACCGGCTGAATAAAGCTTGAAATAACCCTGAGTTTAGGCTAAGCAGCCAGTCTTGGTTCCAGGCTGCTCCAAACGATGGAATGAAACCTGGGCCAGGTCTGTCTCAGTCAGGCTCGGTGAAACAAGGCTCGCACAAGCTTGTTTCCATCGTCAGCCTTTTGATTTCCTACCTGGGTGTGTGTGTGTTGTACGCAGAGGATAACGGAAAATAAATGGCAGGGTACGTACTTCATGTTATCGAGTATATATGTATATCTGTATATTTACACGAGAGGCAATCTGCGACACGTCGATCTTCGAGGGTATATTTTAATCCTGGAATATTCATGGAGATAGGAGATCCGATAAATGGTGTTGGCGCCGTATATAAAGTGCGGACTCTGATGGGACACTTGCGCTTTCGTGTAAAAGCTTCATTTTCAAGAGCATTCGTGGCGATAATTGAGGCTGGGCTTAATCACCATAAGTGCCCAAGCCGCGGACTCCGATGCAAACAACGATACGAATCGCTCCGGTAATGCGCTGTAGCAACGATTGCGACGAAACAATGAGCTCTTCGTTAATTGCCGACAATAAATAAAAAATATAGAAAGGTTTCTGAATCGACGAGTTTGCCTCGCTCCGGTTGCGCTCGCGTTCCCACCCGCCATTTAACAACACGCCAATTATCGTTATCGTGTAAACAGTATGCCTCGGCGCCAAAGAACTTGGTCGTTCGTTTTGTCGCGTTTTGGTCACTATTTGTTTTGTTCTCGTCGACGTTTCGAATTGCATTCGTTCGATTCTCGCACTTGAGCAATTATTGTCGCGCTGATAAAAGGGCAGAGTAGTTTCTCCGATAATTACGTTAAAATTGTTTATTAAATTTTGAGATTTTTCTTTTCTCCGCATTGTTCGTGACGCTGTATCGCTTTTGCTCTTGCAAAAAAAATATTTCGAAACTCGGTTTAGTCGATTTTTCATCTTTATTCATTCAATTAATCTTTTTCGTTTAATTTATCATATTTAGGGGAAAAGTTTACCGGACTTTTTTACGGGAGATTTATCGGCGAGCGATGGTGCAACGTTTCAGTAGAAAAAGGATTTATGACTGGCTGAACAAATGTTTAACGCAACGTCGTTGCGTTTCGAATGATTTCATCATTTTTAATCACGATTTGCAGTTGGGTGATTTTTCATTTTATTTTTGCATCTCCCGTCACTGGTTAATCTCGCCGAAAGGTTAAATCAATGGAATCGTGCGCGCACGCGATAGTCAATTTCGCGCATTCGGGGTATGTGCGAAGTGTATTAAATTTCGCAGCATTCGAGCTACATACGCGTATACGTGGCTACAATTTTCGTCACGCTTTACGTAGAATTTGTGCATGCTTTTTTATTTGTAGCGAGAGCCTCTCTTCCTAAATCTCATTATACAAATACGTTGCATATACGAGGGGTTATGTTTTTTTTTATTCCGTTATTATATTTCAACGAGGCCTCTGCGAGTCAAAAAATGTTCATGAAAATCCGTTCTCGTCGTGACTATTTTGTTTTATCTTTCATTTTTCAATATTGTCAATGCCGTATGGCAATGAAGTTAATTTTTATAGCTATGAGAGCCAAAAATCATCTGCCGGAAGCATTTTTGTCTCGGGCTTGCGATATATTCACGAAAATGGGACACCCATTATATATATATATATATATATATATATATATATATATATATATATATATATATATATATATATATATATATATATATATATATATATATATAATATGATTGAAGCAATTGGGTGGTTGGGCTGGCTTGATGAACGAGATATTTGCTCTATTCCTATGGATAGTATTAGGGGTGAGTCTTTTGTCCGAAAACGTCATATAATCTATGCACTCGACGTCATTAGAGCTGACGATTTGGACGTTCCCTTAATTAAGTGCGTGTACACGGGAGCCGGCGGCCAATTGAATGACAGGAGCGACAAAGCAACGTTTACCGTTGGAATGGCTTCGCGACGCTCCAACGCGATATAAAGGCCCTTTCTGTTCGTCCCTTTCCCATCACGACCGTTTCGACAGTAGTCACAGTGCGTATCCGCACGGACAGTCGAGCCGAGTCAGGGAGAGACGGGCTTATTGTGTACACCGGCGAGGTCTCGTCGCTATTTCTATGCGCATGTAGCGACGTGGTATGGATGTTTTATTGACTCACAGAGAATATAATTCCAATCGCATACGCATTGTTAGTGCAACGACGGACTGATTGGACTCCTCGTGTGCTCTCCCCCTCTCTCTCCTTCTCTTTGTTCCCTCAGCGATCGCTCGGCCGCATTTCCGGAAACGCAAAATATCGACGGTCTTGAATACTTTCGATAAAACGCTGCGGGCTTTCAGATTTAATAGTCGGGCATACGAGCGGATGCTCCGTTAATTTTTTTCTTGTCTACTTTTGATCAATGTGTACAAATAATATTAATTTGAAAACACTTATTCCATTGGTAAACTCAATAAAATTGGATTCTCACACTTTTTTGTCAATTTTTTTCTTAATTGTTTGGGTTTGTTTGGGTTTTCCAAAAATTGCCAAAAAGTGTCTGCTTTTATTTTTAGCAAAAAATTGAACCTTACTGGGCACAAACGAAAAGCCAATTATTTTATTGTTATTATTTAATTATTAATATTATCATTAATTATTAATTAAATAAAAAGATAAATAAATTGTCAAAAATAAATCATAAAATGAAATGAGAAAACTAATAACGCGAGAATATAACAATTAAAAGAACGAAACGAGAACAAATTTCAATTACGCTGAAGAAAGAAAAAAAAATCATGCGGGTTTTCAATTTTTTATTTTACGATTTCGCTCGCTTCGAGAGATTTGAAAAAAATTGTAATTTTTTTTCTTCAATGATTCAAGGTGGCGTGGCTGCGAGTAAATACGCAAACGATACTGACAATAGCCAGTCACGTGATAACGAAGAATCACAGGATAGCCGTGACTCATACGGACAAAAGAACATGGTACCTACACATAAAGGACGTGAAAGAATCGGACCAGGGTGATTACATGTGTCAGATAAACACCGATCCCATGAAGAGCCAGGTTGGCTATCTCCAGGTTGTAGGTGAGTTTGGCCCCTAACCCAGCCCTTCCTTATCTCCTGTTCTAAAATCGTCCTACGGTGAAAAGGACCAAGGGAGTTTGCGAGAATCCACGGGCAAATAAAAAAAAATCGACTCTCAAAGTTCTCCAGACTGCCAAAGATTTATGCAGAACGATCGCTCTGACTCATTTTCTCACCACGCGAGTCCCTGCTGAGTGCTTTTTAGCTTTCTTACCAAAGCCGTTTTTTTAGCAGAGCCATTTTTCACAATCGGACAAAGATCAGATACTCTGACAAAAGATTCGTGCAGCGCGTAGAAAATAATTACTTATTCAATTCTATTTCGCGTATCTTGCTTAAAATTTTTTGTTTTGAAAAATGAAATGTTCCTGGAGATGGAAAGACTCGTTGAGCTTCAATTAGGGCGTTATCTCCTTCGCGTACATCAAGAGAGACGAAAGTTCGTCGTCTCCGAGTAATTTGATGCAAATAATTTTTAGTCCCGCGAGACATCGAACGAAAAAATTAACGAAATTCACAAGTAGAGTTGCATGCTACTTACATATCGTTCCGTCAGAGAAAAGAATCGAGCCGGACAAAAAAAAACAATGAAGAAAAATAATAACGGCAATAGCGACAAATGTATCGCGCCGTCGCGTGTTCCCGGTCGATTGGAGCTTCCGCCACGTACGTGTACTCGAGGAGCGTGAACGAAACGATAATGGCAGCGATATCTTTCGTACGATAATAAGTACGCCTTTAAAAGTCCTCTGCACGTGCGTACGAAGGTGTATTTAACGAACGTGAGAACGTTCCATCGAGTTTGCCGGACGCCCCAATTTTCATCAGCGTAACAAGTGTGTTGACAACCCAATACGAACAGTTTTGACAATTCCACAACATTGTAAAACAAAGTTATCCACTTCGGTTTGTGACTCAGCTATTTGTTGTTGTCAGGATCCCTTTCGCGCTTGTGTTGCCACAGTGGAAGTTTCGGACATGCCGTTTTTTTAGGTTGAACGCGCGGGGTTCGGCAACTTCGATAGTGATGATCTCGGGTTCGGTACGGCCGATCGTTTTGAAATTTGACAAGTTACTCGGGGCTTGGTTGACTAACGGATTGTCAAAGTAATTCAGGGATTCTCTGCGAATGGGTTACACAAGTGAATGGCGGAAAATCGGGGTTATTGTGAACTAACGATCCGGGTTGATCGTATCGTAAACGTCAGCATATTTGTTCCCAATGGTGGCACGAGGTGCAAGCGGTGATGACAAACAGACCGGGTGACGAGTCACACTATTGACAGGTGTGTTAAATCTGTTCGACAGTGCCTCCTGACATACTGGATCACCCGACGAGCACGGACATGGTAGTGCGGGAGGGCAGCAACGTGACGTTTCGTTGTGCAGCGACCGGGTCACCAACCCCCAACATAACCTGGAGACGAGAGGGTGGAGAATTGATATCCCTTGGAACAGGCGAGGAAGGTACGGTGTTTTGAGGGTGGCATGTCGAAGTCTTTGCTCTTGGTACGTGGCTATACGTCCGTATCTTGCATACCGTCAGGGGGCTTCTTCGTGCGATACGAGAAATTACCGGGTTTATCGATTTCGTGGAAGAACAAAAATTAATTATATTCGCCGAACTATAAATTGAAACATCTGTCGAGCTCCTCGCCTCGATAGGTGGCGCCTCCGGACCAATTTCCTTCCCGACGTCGCGTGGAACAAAAAGAATAATGATCAAAGAGAGCAGAAGGAACGGTGAGGCAAGACATCAATTATCCGGAGAAAACTGCATCCGGTGAAGCGTGTATTTGCGTGAGACGAACAAAGGCCCGATGAAGATTCAGTCTCCGCAGTGTTGAAGAACTTGCAACACCGGAGTCTACAAGGCGAAGACGTTCATAAGAACTCCGGCCATTGTCCTCCCAAGATCCTCCAACTTTTCCAAAGTCGTGTTTCAAACAGAGACCCTCGCTGTACAGCCATCTTGAATGTTTCGATCGTTTCAGCCGCGTCAGCTTGGACGCCAAGTATTCAATCACACTGCGTGTATACCTTGTATCGCGGCGGCTATGAAGAAACGGTATCGGTAAATTATGAGGCAAGAGAGTCTAGGCAAACATTGCGCGCGCGAATCCACGAGGTACGGAAAAGTCCCGGCTCACAGTAAATTCTTGCGTGGCATTGGAGGGCAGGAACGCACGTTCCATTTGACGAAATGATAAATTTGAATTTGCATTGTATATGAGACATTTCGACTGAATCGATGGAAATGCAGGTTGTGTCAGCACAAAGGCAGGATGATTGATTACTTGCCAGCTATTTAGTAGTGGTTACTTGGTTATTGCCTCAGTAGTGGTTGCCTACCAGCTGCCAGGACAATTGATTTTGCCGCTATCATTCAGGATGGATAGGATTTTGCCGCTATCATTCAGGCACTTATGGAGATAGACATCTTAGTACCTGTTCGGGGGACTAGTCACGTAGAAAGTTTGACCACTGGCCTGGTACCCACCCACCCAGCTAATTTGACAACTAGCCCCCCCCCCCCGCTCGTTCGATGACTAGCTCCCCTGCTAGCTTGATGACGAGCTACCCAGAAGGTTGATAACTACCGAGCTGGTTTTATAACTAGCTCCCTAGCTATCTTGATAAAAAATGCTTAGTTTGACAGCCGCTCGGTAGCTAGCTGTGCAGCTACGTAGTTAAGTATCTAGCTATTGCTACGCTGCCAGTACCCGTGTGGAAAATTGACGGGGCATCCCTCATAAAAATAAGGGCCTTTAAGGGGTTATTCGAGGCTTTTCTTATCAGGCGAGCCTCAAGTAAGCCCTTGAAGGCCCTTATATGACAATCCCTATCGGGGTTGCCACAATAGGATCCGGATTAGGGGTTATTAGTTAGTAATTAATTAATTATGAATTAATAAGTTATTAATTAATTATTAGGATTAAATCGTATTTAATCCTAATAAATCTGTGATTCGGTTTCATCTGTTCAAAAAACAATTTACTTGAATTCGCTAAATGGATCTATTTAATTTTTTAAAATTTAAATTAAATAGAATTTTCGCAGAGACGACCATTTTTCTATTTAATTGAACTAATGGTCTCTATTGCAACACTCATATGAAAAGGGTGTGAGGGTAGAGAGAGAGAGAGAGGAATTATATATATATAGGTTATGTACATGTTATTCGATAAAACTCTCTAATTATCACAATGATATTAACTAATTGATATAAATTATGCGATACAACAAATAATTATAGGAATTCGTTTGGTCTCTTATGCCATATCTGCGATTAAGATGTTACAAGCACTCGGTAGCATAGGGGCAGCGTGCGTAGCTATGAGCAGGTAGGTACTAGGTTTAATACCCACATAGGTGAAATATTTTCTTCGAAAAAAATCACTCCGAAAGACCAGGGCATGACGAATTACGATACAAAATCGTTGTGGTAAACTCTCAATTAAGTGCTTAATTTCATTTTGGATTTATGAAATATTTTATGCACATAGTACACTTAGATTTACAGTGTGCATTGTAAGAAAATAAAGATTTATTTGAATCGAATCTTTATTTATTCGATTTGAAAATATTTGATATTTAAAAAGAACAGCTGAAACGAATAAAAAAATTTCTTCGAAACAAAAAAGATCGTAGTAGGCCGTGAGACAAGGAAAAAACCTATCTCATTTAAATAGACCCTATTTAAATAAAAAACAAAAATTTGGCAGTGTACCGTGACCTTGTACAAACGGACACATATACGCGGAAACACATACATTTACACACACGTGAACATATCCATTGACAAGAATAACTTATGGGCACACCATGGTTTCCATGAAGCGTTGTTCAGGCATCCTTGAAGGCCCTCATTATTCTCCCTTTAACGGCCCTCAGTAGCAAAGTGTGACCGGCCGCTAAGGGCCCATGTGAGGCTATCCGATTAGGGCCCTGTTAAAGTTAGGATAATTCTACATGGGCCCGACCAAAGCCCTAGTGCAATTTCCGCACGGGTAGATGGCTAGGTTATTAGCTGTTACCAAGGTTGTAGAAGCTATCCCAGTAGCTAATCTCACACTCGTTATCTGGCGTGTGGTATCTATCTAGCTACTGGGTAGGGTTAAGGCTCATACGGACCTCATCGGCTGTCACATATTCTCTAATATCTCAAAATGGTGAATCGGTATAGTTGAGGACACTTGTTCATTTCGCGGCCAATGTACGATTCGATGGTGTGACTTTGGAAATGTCCTCCCCGTGGAGACGTCAGTTTCGCAACGCGCAAGGGATTGAGATCGATACTTCTTATAAAGTCCAAGCATGTTCTACAACCGCAGCTTCGACTCGAGTAGGTACCTCTCCCGATTCGCGCATCGCCATAACCTTACTCTTATCTACGTGTGCATAAATATATTCCGTAGTTCATCGCAGCTCCGGTACGTTCAAGCCGTCCCAGTACTATACCCTGACTTGTTGCTGCTTGTACACTTACCCACTTACCGATCTCTCGCCCTTAAGGTCTCTCTCTCTCTCTTTCTCTCTCTCTCTCTCTCTCTCTCTCTCTCTCTCTCTCTCTCTCTCTCTCTCTCTCTCTTTCTCTTCTCACCACTCAAGCCACCCTCTTACGTGGAATACAAAAGAAGGCGTCTTCGAGGGATTCTCTTGACGCTGTGAATAAAAGGCATGTCCACTTTCTATGTGCCCCGATCCTTGCCACTTGCTGTGGCCGGCCTGGCTAGAGGTCTCATCTCCGACTACCTCACTGGCACATTTCTGACGACACCCGTGTGTATTATACGACGCACAGTCCACTATTTCTCTCGACCGTCAATTTTGTCTCGATGCTGACTTCCGGGGTGCGAACAAACCTACATCGAAACGTGGGCCTACCTCGTGACGTCCCCACGAGCATCCACCCAAATAATTCAGCGTATGTTCCGCACCAGCGTTCCTCGTAGTAATACACGTGAAAATATGCGGATGACTGGTTCACTTTGTATCGGAACAAATGGCCAGTCGTACGCCCGACCGGACGATTCGCAATACGAGGGGATGCGCACCCCTATTATTCCTAAACACAATGCAGGGAGGGTTAGACGGCTGTTTCCGGTCGCAAACGAGAACCAAAGTGGGCGCATCGTTGCCCCCATTATACATACGTCTTCCGCATGGTTAACGCGTTCAACGAATTTAAACCTTCAAGTACCCAAAGACGATGATGCCATATGGCTGGCCCACGGGTGATACCATTCTCGGATTTACCGGCTTGGAAACGCCGTCATCGGCTTATCGATACAGTTCCGTCGCGTCGGCTCGAGGTAAATGGCAGTATATTCGCGCTCGATAAATGACCGGAAGGGGGTCAATGTTCGAGATTCCAGCTAGAATTGTAGCTCGAACGCCAGTGCAACGTAGCTACAAATCCAGTCAAATTTCCGTCAAATCAGGCTCAATTCAACTCGTGCCTTTATAGAATTAAGGCGTTACCCCCACTTGTAGCGCAAAAAAGGCCTTTTTCATGATTTTTTTTAAAGAAAACTACAAAACTTTTTTAATCGATCAATATACCATCTTAAAGAACACATCTTGAAGAACTTTCAGTAATTTTTTTATTGAAAAATATTACATTGTTTAGTGGCAAATGGCCGTCAATGAAATAATGTTTTTATATACACGGTTTGCGGTGACCAACATTGCGGCGAAGTGGATCACCTGAAAAAAAAATGCGGATGGATTTAGTCAAATATAAGTATAAACTAGTCTTTAGTCGAAGGATTTTAAAAAATATTCATTTTTCACAAAATGGCGGACAGTCAAAATTAATGGTTCGATTTTAACGAAAAAAAAATCGAACGATTAAAGACTACATTTTTATGTATTAAATGAGCCTGCAAAATTTCAAGAAGATCGGTTCATTAGTGTTCGAGTAATCTTGGTCACCGACTTCAGAAATGCCATTTTGAGGAAAACGCGTTTAAAGTTTCAATTTCAGTTTACACGAAGAAAATATTTTTTTTTGTAAACTTACATAGAGTCATCTATTCCGGGTATAAAAAAAACTGCACTTCAAATTGCACTTAAAAAAAATGCAATAAAAAAAAATTGATTTTTTCAAAATCGCAAGTGGGGGTAACCCCTTAAGCAGCTCTGGGGCCCACCAGCCTTTTGGACAAATTTGCCCCAGCGAGCAATCATTATTTAGGTATTAGGACACGCATCAATGGTTGGGATCAGACCCAAGCTCATTTAGCACTGTTTGCCTCCGTGTCTCGCAACAATGGGCTCGTGAGCCATTTGCATGGGATATCGGAGGGGGGCATTAATAACAGGTATGTGAGTCGTGCGTTACGTGTGGGAGGAGATGGGGGACTCATGGGTGTGCAGCGCCCGAATCATCTCCCGTTAAGGCCGCGTGTCAATGTAATCAGCGTTGTTCAAGACTTTCGTGTACATTGTTCGGGTCACATCGAGGGAGCGAACAGCGAAAGCGCACACGCACGCGTAAAACAACGCTTTGAAACGGGGGCAGCTACGTTAATACGTATCATGACAGCCATGTCCGATTCAATTATCGCAGGGGTGATAAGCTGGCGTGGGATCAGATACGCTCAGACGTTGTCTGATTCATCGCAATAATTACGAGCGCACGCACCGGTTCTGAGAATTTCCCATCACCCATTATATACGGTATACGCGACGAAAGTGTTGTTGATGACGTTCGGGACAGGAGCGAGGCGAGGGGTTGTTAGATCGAGGGATCAGCTCACCATTCCTAGCCCTCGTATCCGGGGTCCCCCTCTGTACAAGCTATCGCGCAAGTTATACCTGCCTCGACAAGCCTCAAAATAATTTTCATCACCAACGTCAGATTTCCGAGTGAAAGAAAAAGAAAAAAAATTATGAAATTATGAACAATATACGCTGTAATGCGTAGGATGCCGTTTTTCCTACGAGCACCCTATACAGCAACCGTTCTATCAACCGCCATATTTCACTATCTCAACGCCACGGGACTTGGCCCATGGTATTTTTTTCCCTCGTCCTCGGGAGCAGAGCCGAGCCGTGAGTCTCCGATGATGTGTATTAATTGTTCGCACGGTCGGGTCTCACCCGGGGGGAGCTTTCGTGAATTATGGCAGGTGTACTACTATCGACCACCGGGTATAATCCCACTGAGATTCGCTACCTTGCCGAGCTCACGATAATTGTTTCATTACTCCCGCACGAGGAGGAAGAAACTGCGAAGAAGAAATTAATCCAACGGTCTGTATTCGCGTACCATTCTAATCGGGCGTACGGTCTCCAAGTCTCGTGTACTTAGATACAGAGACTCGCGCAAATCCTTCCTGACACGCCCTTGCCTCGAATCAGAGACTTCGCCTTCCACTTTGCATGTATCTACGTATATAGAAAATAAACCATGCCAACTGACATAATTTATTCAATGCAATGTAGTATTTTATAATTCATTCCTTATTATATTTATACTCGTTGGCTCGATATTTTAATGCTTTCCCAAAAATATAGAATCCTGGAGAACTGATAAGTTACAAAACTGGGAGACAACTGATGAACAAAAAATGTATTTTTTTAACGTGAAACAGAAAAATCTCTGCTATTCGTAATTACATTGATTGATCATAAGTATCTCGTAAAAGTGAACAAAACATAATAATGAGAGTGGTAATGTTGATATAGTAAAATATTACATTCACACGATCGTTGAAGAGGAATAACCATACCAACTCATATTTTGCAGTTACGAGTGTGGACGGATCGGTGTTCAATATAACGAGAGTTAATAGACTTCACATGGGAGCCTATCTCTGCATAGCATCGAACGGAGTGCCACCAACTGTCAGCAAGAGAATAGCTCTCATCGTTCATTGTACGTAAATACACACACACACACACACACACACACACACACACACACACACACACACACACACACACACACACACACACACACACACACACACACACACACACACACACACACACACACACGCACGCACACACGCACGCACACGCACGCGCGCACACACAGACACACGCACGCACGCACGCACGCACACACACACACACACACGCACGCACGCACGCACGCACGCACACGCACACACGCACACACACACACACACACACACACACACACACACACACACACACACACACACACACACACACACACACACACACACACACACACACACACAGACAGACACACACGCACACACACGCACACGGACACATACGCATATATAAATCCACGCAGGCATAATATTGAATGATAGCTCGCCAACAAAGGAACATCCAATTATGGTTTCGGATTAAAAAAGAATTCCATATGACAATGAATTAGCGTATCTAGAGTACGACGTTTGAGTTTTAATTTTGGATTGGACTTGACGTTCAAGGTAACGGAAATTTCCGGGGATATTTTCGTTATCGTGTTCGGCACCACTGGACCGACACAATGCTCGAGACCAAGAGAGCCAAAATAACGACGGATCACGAGAACATTGAACGTAGGGAAGCAAAACCTTCCACTTATGGATCAATTTCTTGTCCGTTATAAGTCAGACAGATTGGCGAAATGCTTTTTATCCACGTTGCTCACGGTGTCGACGCGCACGATCTGGTTGACCAACGATTTCTTTCCCATCCTTCGTATCTCGTTCTCCTCTGTAGGCATTGGTACACGTTTACACGGTGTGCCGAAAGTCGCGGCGCATCTTCGCAGGCTCGATAGGTTTTGACATTCCGAAGGAAAAAGTCCTTATCAGCTATTCTCTCCGATGGACCGTTGGGTAGATAGCAATTGACAAGCGGTAGCCAATCCGGTGTGCCGGCGAAGCTCGGCGTATCGAGTGGGCAGGGCGAGCGCGGAGCTGCGGGGGCGCGCTCCGTCCCTGCCAACGACGCTCGAGCCTATCGAAGAGAGGTGCGACACACCGGATTGGCCATTTTTAACTAATAAATATCTCAGCAAAAATTGCACCAAACGAAAAATGGCTTGGGACTTTTCTGTTTGGAATTCACCAGCCTGCCATTGCCTGCAATAATACAACGGGGTTTTTCGCGACACCGTGTACGTGTACAAATATCATTCCTCCATCCGCTTCTCCCATTCCCGCACCATCAACTCGCTGCGCGATTCTCGCGGAACATCGTAAAAAAGCCAACGAAACGATGACAGCGACACCGAGCACCAAGTAAAATTATTGTTCCAACGTCGGGGCTCTCTCCAGCCCCGAGGATTTCGATAGAAAAATAAATAAAAAAAAAACAATGTGATTCCGTGTCCTGTAGAGACATTGGTCCGTGGAGGACAATGTCATGTTTTTTTGCCGTTGCTCGGTCACCAAAGCGAAAACGATAGATTTTTCTTTCGTTCAACGAGTACGTCCTGTACAGGATTGAACCATTAGGATTACGAGCCCACATATATCCCGTGTTCCTGTCATTTCCTTCATCGCGACTTCAGCTTCCGGCTCCAAGAATATCAGGTTGTTTTTTGTTTGCGTCCGAAGCTCGTCCACTTCCGAAAGAGGAAACGAGGATTTTCAGTTCTGCCTTTGAATAAAGAACGAAATAAAAGCATGAGTTGTTTTTGATTTTCGACAGTCCAGCCGATGATAATGATACCGAATCAGCTCGTGGGGGTCCAAATTGGTGAGAAAATGAGCCTGGAATGCCACTCGGAGGCCTATCCACAATCCATCAACTACTGGACCAGGGAGGATCGGGAGATCGTCCCGAACGGTGAGCATAATTTTTGTTGTCGTTGCACATTTTGACAAACGAAACGGATGGATATTTAGCTGAGATTCAGCGCTAATGAATCATAATGATAACAATAACCGAGTGCTACCGGAGTAAAGTAATTCGATATTCAGTGTCTCATAGCTATGTGCACCTCCCCCCCCTCCACTGAGCAGCCTCCCGCTTGCCCCCAAAGCCCGTTACCAAACAGGGTCGCATCCTGAGAAACGTGTGGAGCTTGGGGTCGATCGTTTAACCCGCATGCGGATAATGCCAGCTCGATATACGTGTATACATTTGTACGTGCATAGCCCCCGCCTGTACGGACAATTAGACAACGAAGCTTCCGAATAGACCACAGCCAGTTTAAATCTTCGTTCCGTTAATGAAGCCACGAGTGCCGGAGGGAACCACCGAGGCACAAACTAGTTTAGGAGCTTGCCAGCGATGCCAATGAAAGTCTCGTACCACCGCTATGGAATGTAAGAAGCTGGCACAGTCGGCGCGATCGTCTCGCCGCCTCCTTGATCGTCGAGTTCATTAGACTAATCGACCGAGCGCGAATCGTCTTAGTTCTCGTCTCGTGTTCGCGCGTACGGACCCGGAAATCATTACGCAGAAGTTAGAACGCCAGGGACGAATGGCAGTAATTGGTTAACATGAGGGAAATTTGATGATTATTTTGCTTGGGTTTGATCGACGCGATTGACACGTTCTTCACGTCTGCTCACGTGTCCTTGAACTGCCATTTTTTGACCGTTCTCTCATTCGAGACGATCCGATCTAGTATACGGGAAATGAAGCTTCAACTTGGGTTCTTGCTGGTGACCCAAATTTCGCAGCGGTACATCGCTTATGGTGCCGTTTGCGGAAATCTATTGGATTCCCAGACGGAATGGACTTTCGATGTCCAAATTCTCGCATAAGCGAGAGTTTTTACTTGGGTGGCTTGAACCTTAATTGGGCTCCTGGGTTGTTCGCCAGATTCGAAAATTCACTGGGAAATCCGGACCAGAGGTTCATCAGGAATCGCGATTCGCCCGGGTCGTTCTAGTCTTTCCAGACGACTAGATTCGTCAGTTGACATTCCTGATCCACATTTCCAGAATGGTGAAGAGATTCTTAGGTCTTCATGCTGGATTCATTGGATTGCTAGGTGGACAGAGTCGGGTACCGTCGGGTCTTCGAGCAATCTTCCGGCGTCTGGCTTTTGCGAGTTGCCCCTTGGGATTTCAAGATTCCACTTTGATGGCCGAGGTCTGCCATGTGGCTTGCAATACCACTTGGAACCAGCTATACCTCCGGGTTTTTCGTTTCCTTTCAATTGAGCTAGAATTCTGGTGGTATTCATCTACGAATCCAGTTTTACCTGTATTCCAGTTGAACTGAGCAGAGTTCCAGTTGAATTTCCGTTTAATCAAGAATGTCATCTGGAATCCTAGAACCGCAATTCAAAAACCGTATCACTCCCTAGTCGAAGAGTCTCGTGAGCGCAAAATCCGGCTGCTTCTGCCATTCATTAAGTACCTCAAGTTCTTACGTTTCATTGGTAGCTTTTTTTCGCTGCGCTTGTTCAAGCATATAATAAAAAGTTGGCAAACTTTGCGCGCGATAATGTTGTGCGCGTTGCGTCGAACACAGTTGTACTTGACACGCCACAAAGTGTCACGATTTTCTCCGTTTCTCTTTCTCTTTCACGAGCCTTCATTGAGAGGAAAGGATATAGGGTGGTATGAAGGAAAAGAGATGAGCGTGTGGCGCCTTCGTATCCGGTCGAGACGCAGCAGTCGCTGGTGGTTTGAGTATTCGCGCGCGCGTGTCTGTGTATGTATCTGAGTGGAATCAGGCGACGGTAACCGTCGGGAAGTCACCCCCTTCGAATCCTAACCCCTCTCACGCTCTTTGCACCAAATTATGGGGTGCGAAACGTTTACACCCTTCGAAGGGAGGGCGGGGGACCTCGAAAGTGTCAATCTTGTGCGACCCTCGACTGCGTTCATTCGAAACTCTCTGTCCTAAGTTTTTATCAATGTATATATATATATATATATATACATCTTTTTTTCAACATATATAACAAAAATATATGAATAGTTTGACCGTAGCCGATGCTCGGAATTTGGAAAGATTTTCAAAATCCAAAAATCATCAAACCCGGATGAATCAAGTGGTACTCTGAAGTCTAAACGGTTCCCAACAAGATGAGCCCGAATGGGGGTTTATGCGTGAAAGGGAAGGAAGCGGCGCGGCCGGATAAAAACACGAAAGAAAACTCGAAACGGTCATCTATATGGCTATTTCCATTCTAAGATTTTTTTCTCGGTCATCGGAGCGAGAACGAGAGGCGGAGACGGGCAAACTACAATTACCCGTTCGCTAATGAGGTAATTTGCAGCTGCAGCCCATGCGCGTGTGCTCCCTTCACCAATGCCCCTGTATGTGGCCTAACACACGAGGCTCCCGGTTATGGGGTGTACATTTGTAGGGTCGGTTAACCGGGAATGAGGTGATACAGGGTATTTCTGTACTGGAAGACACACCTAGCGAGAGAGAGAGAAGGGGGGGGGGGAGAAGGAGATATTTTAATAGGAAGCGAAATGGACCAGGAGCGAAG
Organism: Ophion slaviceki; assembly: GCA_944452715.1. Lineage (NCBI taxonomy): Eukaryota > Metazoa > Arthropoda > Insecta > Hymenoptera > Ichneumonidae > Ophion > Ophion slaviceki. The sequence continues at coordinate 1,985 of CALYCA010000060.1, read as the reverse complement.
GGAGGGAAGAAAGAGGATTCTGCACCCCATCGCCGTCCAAAGATTGTCAAACAAATAAAGTTGCATGGATGGTGAGACTGCGACGGAGCCCTCTCTCGATCGCTCACCCTTCCGAGACTTCTGTCATACCCCTTGCTGGCTGATGTGATACCGTTACGTAACAGCGGTTGAAGTAGAGGCGGCTTGGTAAACGAGCAACTACGCGAAAATGAAAGAAATCGAATTCAGCGGGCTTGCATGTGGCGAAATGAGTTTCTCGTGCAGCGCACACAACCCCCTTCTCTCCGCTACTCGGCTCCGGTCCTACTTCGTGTCTCGCGTACCTACTCACGTCTTCGATACAATCAGATCACGACTCGATTCTTCAAATGCACACGAAGAGTACGTCGAGTCACGTGATGTGACAACGACGAGGAGAAAAGGAAGGTTAGAGGGGCGATGTACGAGGGGTGCTTTCGATCCTCCCCGTTTCACTCGAGGGATTTTATTTGATATATGTGTTTGAGGGTAGGAGATTTCTAAAATTGCCCCTTTGATCGTGACAGCGGAACACGATGAGACTTGACGCTGCGATCGCAACGGGACGAGAGCTTTTGTAACGAGTAATTGAGTACTTTTCGTGGTAGAGTTGATCGATCGGGTTTGTTTGGGTTTCCAGTGCTGGTTGTCCGAGTTGATGTTTATTTTTTATTTCTCGAGACATGTATGAACTTTTTTCGCAACCGTTTCTGTCGAGATAGCATCGCTTTTTTTGGACGTTTCGTTAGCCACAATTGTTCCTTGAGGATTTTTTTTTTCATCGTCGAGAGAAGTCGATGGCAGTATTCGCGGCAGGTTTTGCTCGTTTGGTAGGTCAGGTGGATAGATAAATAAAAATGGGTTTGCAATAAACGTCAGCTATCTTATATCGGTATGAAATTGTTTCACCAAAATCAAGAGAACACGTTAGAAGCTTACGAAATTTGACAAGGTGAATGCCGGTTGCTCCTTGAAAGATTTTTTCGGACGTCGTACTTGGGTTCGGTGCGTGAAAGCAGCGAAGAATGTTTGGGAGCGCTGAGGCGTTGTGTATACCGCTGGACACGCTGTCTCGCTAGCGAGCGAGCGCGACCCTCGCAGCTACCTAGCGGACGAGCGGCGCACCACGGGCCTCTCGTCGCCCGCGAATGGACGTTTAAATATTCTTTTCAAGCATTTTTTTTTATCTTCTCTCTCTCGCTATCCTTCAACTTTTGTTCGCTTAATCCCGTACGAGTCCCGCGGTGATAAACCGATGAAGGGGAGGAATCCGAATATTTCTCGCGTTTGGAAATGTCGCATGATATAGAGATCCGTATAACGGGAATGATGAATCGGCGCAAAATACGAAGGGAAAAGCTTCGACGTTGCAACCTGTATTGTACAATTCTCCCGCTGGATCTCTCCCGTCGCCGTTGTTGAAGGGGGTGGCATTTTTTTTTGACCCCAAATGTGAATAGAGACGCGCTTCCGGATGGTAGGAAACGCTGCGTAGGCTAGCCAGTGTGTAAATCCGGTTCCTCCGCACTTTTTTATACCACCCAACCATCGTATCCCTTAACGAACAAACACGTGGGAGATTCAACGAAACGAACGTGGACTCTTTTTCTGTTGCGTGCTCCTCTGTCCAGCCACCCCCTCACCCCTCGTGTTTCGCGATATATGCAATCCGAATTACTCTCCGGTGCTCAGCTTTGTTCTTCGTCGGATCGAATGTATGCTTTATCTTTTCTTTTTTAATCGACTCCTCCCAGGGAAACATTTATCGTCGGGGCGAAAAACGTCGCATTTCCGAGGCCGATGCACTGGGAACGTAAGATGCCGGGGGTGGCGCGTCACGAAAAACTTTCGCGCTACCTTTGCGAAGTTTGCCAAATCAGAGGCTGCGCAGAAAAAGATTGGTTATTTTGTTACGAACTATTTTCGCAGAGAAAATTCCTGTAAAATCGACTACCGTATGAGTTAAA
>CALYCA010000059.1:0-27357 GCA_944452715.1 Ophion slaviceki | reverse complement strand
CTTGGAACGTATTACCGAACTTTCGATCGTTGGGATGAACTTAGAAATGGTACGGTGCTGCAAAAGCTGGAATAGTTCAAGCGTCGATAAGAATCTTCGCTCGAATCAAGTAGAATTTTGTACGCGGGAAAAAGTGAACGGCGGTGGAGGTGGGTGGCTAGGCTTAGATTACTATTGAGTGAAGAAGTAGCACCGCGTCGTGAGATCGCCGAAAGACGAACGGAGCAGAGCGATAGGGAGAAAGAGCGGTAGCGTGTCGTTATTCGCGCTGTTAACCAATATATTAACAACCTTCGAACGGGCGTATGTACTATATTTACGACATGACGTATTGATTTTATTCGATTCAACTAACAATAAAGCATGATTGTGAAAATTTTTGGGTAAAAACATCGCTCGGAATTTCGGCCGAGAATTATGAGATCTCGGGATTGAGTGGACGGATCGAAAAATAATCTAAGTCAAACGATAGGGAAAAATGACATATTTGTCAAATGCCATCAGATTTTGTCGACGCGTTTTAGGGTTGCGTCGATTCTAACAAGAGAACGTTGTGAGGTCGATGTCTCTGATTTCGATGAAATTTGGCATGCTTGTAGAATAGGTAAAAATAGGCGACACGTATTTTTTTATATCGGCGGAACCCGATTTTTAAGGGTTGAAAAGCACCCTTGAAAATTAGGGCGTTTTTCGTTTTTCGTCGATAACGTTTTAACGGTACGAGACATGAAAAAACTTCACATTGCAACAATGTTTATTTTTTCGTGTACTATACACTGGAGATGAGAACGATGCAGATAGCAACAAATTTCATATTGTTTATTGCAAAAATGCAATTTTTTCAACCGTATCTCCGAGAATTTTTAATCGATTGGGATGTAAATTTGCATACATGTAGAGAATGGAAAAGTGCGGATACGGATTTTTTCTTTTTCCGATATCTCACAATTAAGGGGTTGAAACTGCCCGTCGATTTTTTTGCCGAGAGCATCGTATAATCAGCTAATCGTTTGGCATTTCGGTCTAAATTCACGTCAATATATGTTCGTGTTATGACGCAATTGCATATTTGTAACATTCCAGCCGCCCCCCCCCCCAACGGTCCCTCTCTCGAAAGGCAAACGTTCAAAGTTCTTACCGTGCAGCATGGACGAACATTTCTAGAAATAAAAATGGGTTACAAAGAAAGTACAATCAGTCAAAATAGTCGATACACATTTTCTCGTTGTCGAAATAAAAATAAAGTTCGAATGGAAAAAATGTTGTATTTTTCGACTACGAGACGTTCATGACGATAATCATGAGTACAGCAACAAATGGCGTGTTGTTTATTGCAATAATTCGTGAATTACTTGTGAAAAATCACTCTTCAGTTTCCCACTCATATGGGCAGAAGCAACGCTCGCAATCACGGACTGACTTCGTGCTTTGGAAAGCAACTGGATTACAATTCTATATTTACGAAGAAATTCCACTCCGCTCACCGTATCGAAGGCATTATCTGCAGAGGTTACAGCGTTTTTGGGTTGCCGCTGCAACTCATGAACAGAATGATGCAAACATTTTTATCAGCTTATAACGCAGCATAATTTAATCTTTATCTTTAACTTTAATTTCACAAACAGCGGAACCAATGAACGAAAGAAATAAATCTTCACAAAGAGAGACTACGGTGCAAAGAGCGGCTCTCATGATAACCTTGAAATCGCCTTATTAAAGATTAATAGCAGTTCTGGTAATAGCGTGTGTCGTCGTTGTTTTTTTCGTGTGTATTTATCAATTGGGTTTCAAGTCATATAAATTCACCAACGATCATTATTGCTGCAGTTACGACGGAGAAGCCAGCCATACATTTTGTGTTCGAAATACAAATAAAAATGTACGTTAATCCGGTGAATGTTATACAACTTCTATCCATAGCGATAAGTGCTATGAATTTGCCTCGCACTCCAATCACCAAACAGGAAGAACAGTTCAGTAAGGATCTAGAAAACATGATCATTGAAGCGATGGATCAACCTATGAAAATGGAAGTCGAAACTGGTTTGGATTTTCTGCCACCAAATGAAATTCATGAAGCAGCCATAATAGAAGATGACAGTGAAGGAGATTGGCACGGACAACGATACCTAGATCCAAAAATTGATGAAAATGTATGTACCCAAGATATAGAAGAATTGAGTTACGAATACAAGACACGAGCAAATGGGGTCCGGGATATTGACAAATCCGGGGCAAATGGGAATAGAACGTTATCATCTGTTCAAACGAAATTCAAAAAGGTGAAATCAGAGCCGCAGTTGCACCGGTGGGCCACAGTATAAATAAGGGTGGCACCTACAAAGAAAAGTTAACAAAGATAGCTCACTACACGTTAAACAATTTTAATGATGCTTTGGACAGAAGGGTGCCGGTCCATGATATAGATCTTCGACGATGGGCCTTACGTGCACGAGAAATTGTAGAAATACCAGCCGTAAATTTCCAAGCATCCACTTCTTGGCTCAGGACATTCAAAAACCAACATGGAATTGTGCCACGGAAGATTACTAAATATGTAACAAAACAACAATTCTTAAACGCTGATACACTTCAAAACAAAGCTATCGAATTTATAGAAATGGTGAAAGTCAACATAGCCAATGTTGGGGCTGAAAACACATTTAATTCTGATCAGAGTGGATTCAATTTAGAGCTACATACAGGCCGCATATTGGCGAAAGAAGGGCAGAAATCCGTTGAGGCAGTCGTGCAATCGAAAACATCAACAACACATAGTTATACTATACAGCCTTTGGTTTCTGCGAGTGGCAAGTTTTTGGCACCTATGTTGATCGTTTTAAACGAACCTACTGGCAAATTTAGTCCTCAAGTGGAACAAACTATGTTCAGAGCAGAAAATATATTTCTATTGGCTTCGAAATCTGGAAAATTGACGACTAATCATTTCAAGCGATGGTTCCAAGAAGTATATATTCCCAATACGGATCCAAAATCGGTAATACTTCTGGATTCTTGGAGCGGTCAATGTCCAACTGCATTTAAAGAAATGGATATGCAAGGGAACGATATTAAAGTTTTAACCATTCCAGCAGGTAAATATATTGCACGAGTTTCATTAGTTCTGTAGACAATTAGTCCATATGATAATTAGTAATTCCTGCAGGTACAACTAGAATGATACAGCCCCTTGATGTTTATGGCTTCCGTGTATGGAAAAACTTCATCAAACACTTTTCTGACGCAATAGTATTATACAATTACGATGTCAATCTGCATTTGAGAGACAATATTGTTAAATTACAATCTCTTACACACAACCAGTTTTCTTCTCCCCGGTTTACAAATCTTTTCAAATATGCGTAGTACAAAAGCGGGTACGAAGAAGAAAGACCACCAAACTTCGAAAATCCGGTAGAATTTAGCTTTTCACAAAATGTACCGACATGCGATATATGCGGCGAAGCAGCTATTATCACTTGTGCGTGGTGTAAGAAATTTCTTTGTTTCAAACACTTTTATCATGACTATCATTATTGTAATAAGTATAATCCATAAAAAAACATTTCCTAAATGAGTAAGCGTGAGAACACTTTTCCGATTGTGTTGTAATCTTCAAAGGCAGTACATGGCGGGGGAGAATTTCTTCGTAAATATACAATTGTAATCCAGTTGCTTCCCGAAATACGAAGTCAGTCCGTCATTGCGATCCTTGCCTCTGCCCATATTAGTAGAAAACTGAAGAGTGATTTTTCACAAGTAATTCGCGAATTATTGCAATAAACAACGCGCCATTTATTGCTGTACTCATCATTATCATCCTGAACGTCTAGTAGTCGAAAAATACAACATGTTTTCCTTCCGAACTTTATTTTTATTTCGGCCCGTTCACGAGCTATAAAAAGAACGAAGTTGTTAAGGGTGCGTTGATCCCTTAAGAGTGTCGTTCCGCCAAAACGAGAAAATGTGTATCGATTTTTTTGACTGATTGTACGTCCTTTGTAACCCATTTTTATTTCTACAAATTTTCGTCCATGCCGCACGGTAAGAACTTTGAGCGTTTGCCTTTCGACAGGGGTACCGTTGGGGGAGAGGAGCTGAAATGTGACAAATATGCAATTGCGTCATAACACGAACGTATATTGACGTGAATTTAGACCGAAATGCCAAACGACTAGCTGATTATACGATGCTCTCGGCAAAAAAATCGACGGGCAGTTTCAACCCTTTAATTGTGAGATATCGGAAAAAGAAAAAATCCGTATCCGCACTTTTCCATTTTCTACATGTATGCAAATTTACATCCCAATTGATTAAAAATTCTCGGAGATACAGTTGAATAATTGCATTTTTGCAATAAACAATATGAAATTTGTTGCTATCTGCATCGTTCTCATCTCCAATGTATAGTACACGAAAAAATAAACCTTGTTGCAATTTGAAGTTTTTCCATATCTCGTACCGTTAAAAAGTTATCGACGAAAAACGAAAAACACCCCAATTTTCGAGGGTACTTTTCAACCCTTAAAAATCGGGTTCCGCCGATATAAAAAAATACGTGTCGCCTATTTTTATCCATTCTACAAGCATGCCAAATTTAATCGAAATCGGAGACATCGACCTCGCAACGTTTCCTTGTTAGCCAATAAAGGGCTTAGATTAATTAAATGTAATTTCCAGTATTTTAGCATTGCCAGTTTTAAAATTGGCAAATTTCGATGAACTATCACGGCTGTTTATTGGTTTTAACAGATGGGCCCGGATAGGTTTTAGTAATGGGCTGATATTGTGCTAGTTCTCAATTTATAACGGAACAATAATGGGCCAATGTAATTAGCAGTACTTCAGTATCAGCAGTTTAAAATTGGCAAATATTGTTTATCTATCATGACTGTTTAATGAATTTAAAATATGGGCCATGGCAGGTATTGGAGAGGTCGTGGGTAGACTCGATGAGAAAAGGAGATGCTACCGTATAACACCGTTGAATTATTTTTATTGAACAAGAGCATTGGAATAGACGAAGCGGTACGTCTGCACGTTCGCAGGGTCCGAGAAGAAATAACAAGAAGGCGAAGTATCCTCGCAACGTAACATACGCGCAACATAAGAGACGCGATAAGATGACCAATCCGTATCAGGGCTGGTCGCTAAGGGCTCGCTTGTTATAGACAGCGTTCCCGTTTCTCCGCGTCGTTGCCGAGCGCGGGTCGTACGATGTCGTGCATCTCCCACACTTCCCCTCGACACGCGATTTGGGTCTTTTCTCGATCATCCCTAAGCCGGCAAGGCACTTGATGTGCTTGGCTCCTGGGAGTGCTTTCGTTAAGACATCAGCTGCCATTTCGTCTGTTGGAACGTGCTTTAAGCGGATCCGCCCATCTTTGAGAACCTCGCGGACAAAGTGATGCCGGATGTCGATATGTTTCGTCCTGTTATGAAACACTGGGTTGCCAGCGATCTTTGATGCCCCGATGTTGTCGTTGTAGATTGTGACGGTAGCGAGATCGTTGAAACCGAGTTCTGTTAGGAACCCCTGGAGAAGTATTGCCTCCTTTGCTGCTTCAGTCAACGCCATATATTCCGCTTCCGTTGACGAGAGCGCTACGGTGCACTGTTTTCTGGAGTTCCAGCTGATTGTCCCGTTCGCCAGTATGAAGGCGTACCCAGTAAACGATTTTCGATCAAGTGTGCAGTTGCCCCAGTCGGCGTCGACGTACCCCTTTACTGGTTCTTTGGTTGGTTTGTAGCTGATGAAATAATCAGCGCTGTTCGACAAGTATCTGAGAACTCTCTTTGCGGCGGCCCAATGCGATTTATCGTAACACGTCAGAAATTGACTCAAGTAGCTCACTGTGTGGGCTATATCGGGTCTCGTCGCTACGGCTAGGTACATTAAGCTTCCAATTAATTCTCGGTACGGCAGTTTTTCTTCTTCGGGATTAACGTGATCCGTCTGCTTCTGGAGTTTGGTTCCAGCGTTCATAGGAGTGGAAATCGGGTTGCATTCGGACATTCCGAAGTTTTCTAGCAGATCTTTGATGTATCCCTTTTGGTGGATCTGTATGGTGTCGCCTTCGCGTTGAAATTCAATCCCGAGGCAACATTTGACATCTCCGAGATCGTTGATTTCGAAAAACTTGGCCAGACGACGGCTAATTTTGTCGATTGAGTCAATCCTGCGGGCGGCGATTAATATGTCGTCGACGTAAATCGCTACAATCGTTGAATCTTCCCCTCGACCAATCCGATATACGCAGGGATCGGCGTTGGTCGGCTCAGCTCCCATTTTTTTTCAGTTTTTCGTCAAGTTTTTTATGCCAGGCCCGACCTGCTTGACGTAGGCCGTATAGCGCCTTTTTCAGGTGAAATACCTTATCGCCTGACTTCATGTCTTTAAGCATTCTTGTGGCTTTTCTTTTAATGTTGGCGTCGGATTCATCTCGAGCGATTTCCTCTAAGACCTCTTCAAAATATTCGGGGATATTCATGTATACCTCTTCCTCGAGAATTCCATTGAGATACGCCGTAGTTATGTCGAATTGACGAATTTTCATCCCGTATTGAGCTGCGAGGGCGGTAACGAGTCGAATCGAACTCAAGCGCGCCACAGGAGCGAAGGATTCGTAGAAGTCGACTCCAGGCTTTTGCGTGAAGCCTTGAGCGACAATTCGTGCTTTCCTCCTTTTAAGAGTCTTGTCGGGATTGTATTTATTCCGTAGAACGAATCGGCCTCCGATAGTCGACTTGCACGTTGGTTTGTTGACGACATTCCACGTGTCGTTTTTTATTATCGATCTTACTTCTTCGGCCATGGCGGTTTTCCACTCGTCCCTGGCATTTCCCGACATTGCGCTTTTCACTGGTATTTCGGCTGTGCATGCCGTCTCCGGTCCGCTGTCCGACGATTCGTCTCCGCCGAGTTCTTCATTGTGATGCTCGGCCTCGTCTTGTTCCATGTTGATTTCGTTTTCTTCCGGGACTCTCGTGATAGCGGGGTGAAACAGTTTTCGTGGTCTTCCCCTGCGTCCTGAACGAATGATGCGTGGCCTTCCCCTGCCACGTCTCGGGGTTTCGTTTTGTTGGTTATCGATCTCCTCTGTCGTTGCGTCGTCCGTTGGTGGATGTGGATCCTCGATGATGGTTTCGTGTCGGGTTGCCCTTTCCGTGTCCTTATCTCGAGTTGTCATCTTCGCGGGTCGAAAATCTTTAAGATCTCTTGCAGTTCTTGTGGATGTGGATTTTTCTAGAAATTTAACGTCTCGCGAGATTTCTATTCTCCTTTTGACGGGCGTCCAGATTCTGTACCCTTTGGCTTGATCAGCGTAGCCGACGAATGTTCCTTCGTTCGAGCGATGTTCGAACTTACCCTTTTGTTGATTTGTGTTTAGATAGAGAACCTTGCTCCCAAACTCGCGAAAATAAGTCAAGTCGGGCTTCCTCCCGTGCCATGCCTGATATGGCGTTGTTTTCGCCAAACTTCTGGTTGGGCATCGGTTCCGAATGTAGTTCGACGTCGATACTGCTTCCGCCCAGAATGATGCCGGTAGCCTTGATTGTATGAGGAGACACCTGGCCATTTCTACCAGTGTTCTGTTCTTCCTTTCGGCTAAACCGTTCTGCTCCGGGTTCCTCGGTACGGTCATTTTTCGTTGGATGCCGTGTGCGCGTAGGAAGTCGTCGAATTCCTTGTTGGAATATTCGCGTCCGTTGTTGCTCTGTAGGTACTTTATTTTGCGCCCGATGAGGTTCTCCGCCATTGCTTTATACTCTTGGAATGCTTGAAAAACCTCGTTTTTTCTGCGAAGGAAGCGTACTTCGCACCACCTGGTGGCTTCATCGATGAAGGTGACGAAGTACAGGGACCTACGGTTGGACTCTGCTCTCATGGGGCCACATACGTCCGTATGGATGATTTCTAGTGGTGCGGTCCGTTTCGTATCGCTCTTCGGGAATGGAGCGCGCGTCATCTTGCCCTTGGCGCATATATCACATGTAATGTTTCCCGACAGTCTTACCTTTTCGAGACCTTTTACCATCTCTTTGTTTTTCGCCTTGCGTAAGTCGTCGATGTTCAGGTGACCCAGCCGACGATGCCATAGCTCGAGTTCGGTTATTTCATTTTCCGTACCGTGTTCAGGGGTGAAGTTCGCGCTACACTTGTCTATCAACTTGCCTTGTACGAAGTATAGGCCGCCGACTCGTTCGGCTGTGAGAATAACGTTGTCTTGTCTGTCGAGGATAGAGGCGCGGCATTTGTCGAAGACTACCTTCATTCCGCGGTCGGTGATCTTACCTACGGACAAGAGATTTGAGCGTAGGTCTGGAACGAACAAGGTGTCCTCAAGTTTGACTTTTCGGTTGCGATCCTTGACCTGGGTTAATATTGCAACGGTCCCTTTTCCATTCACGCTCGTCGACGTGTTGCTTGCTAGATTCAGCTGTCCGTGATTTGATTGTTCCATTTTTGCGAACTTGAGTGGGTTGTTGCACAAGTGAGACGTACATCCGCTATCTAGGCACCACTGATCGTCGCGTGACCCTTCGATGCGCAATGCCTTGGCACCGTGTGATGCCGCGTACAGTGTCATGTCTCCGACGGATTTCGCGTATTGCCGAGCGTTTCCGTAGCCTCGCCTGCACTCGGAGGCCTTGTGCCCGATCTTGTTGCACTTGTAACAGCGAATCTTGGGTGACGATTCGTTGTCGTCGTCTTTGACGTTTTGGTCTGCGTACGCTTGACTTTTGTTTCGGTCATAGAATCGTTTTGCAAATCCTTTCCCGACTGCCAGGGCGTTCTGCGCTTCCGTTCGATCCTTTCCGCGTGCGTCGTGCTCCTCGATTATTTTAATTTTCAGCGCCTCCGGCACGGGGAGATCGTCACGGGATTCGATCGCACATTGGAAGGTCTCGAACGATGGAGGGAGGCTGTACAATAACAGAATCGAAAGTAAATCTGCGTTTATGTTTACCTCCATGGCTTCGAGCTTATCCACTACGTCGAAGAATGCCTTGATGTGTTCGCGCACGTCGTCGCCGTCTTGCATCCTTCTCAGCGCGAGCCGTTTTAGTAGCGTGGCTTTCCTCGCTGGTCCTTTTGATTCGTACAGTCGCTCCAGTTTCTGCCGTAGTTCGTGTGAGGTTGTACAGTTCTTCACCTGCTTCAATTCGGCAGGGCTTATTCCCAATAAAATTTCCGATGATGCCTTCTCGTCGTTTCGTCGCCATTTCACGTCGGCTTCAATGGACGCGGGGTCGTTCGCCGCAGCGGCTGGCCGAAGTTCTTCGCCGTTCACGTATCCCCACCAGTCGGACTTGATTAGCAACGCACGCATGTGTATTTTCCATGTGTCGTAGTTGTTGCTAGTCAGAGTCTCGATCTTGGTAATGCCCGACGTTGCGCTCATTTTTCACGACACTGAATATCGTAACGCGTTGATTGCGGTTCGCACGTTTCGTCGCACTTCTCACTTTTACACCTTTTTACCGGTCTACCGCGATGTCTGGGCCCATAACCTATTGGAGAGGTCGTGGGTAGACTCGATGAGAAAAGGAGATGCTACCGTATAACACCGTTGAATTATTTTTATTGAACAAGAGCATTGGAATAGACGAAGCGGTACGTCTGCACGTTCGCAGGGTCCGAGAAGGAATAACAAGAAGGCGAAGTATCCTCGCAACGTAACATACGCGCAACATAAGAGACGCGATAAGATGACCAATCCGTATCAGGGCTGGTCGCTAAGGGCTCGCTTGTTATAGACAGCGTTCCCGTTTCTCCGCGTCGTTGCCGAGCGCGGGTCGTACGATGTCGTGCATCTCCCACAATAGGTTTTAACTATGGGCCGATATTGTGTCGGTTTTCAATTTAGAAGGAGACAATAATGAGCCAATGTAAGAGCCAGTATTTTAGGATTGCCAGCTTTAGGATTCGCAAATTTAGTTTAACTATCATTCCTGTTTATTGGTTTTGAAAGATGGGCCAGGATTATCTTTAGTAATGGGCCGATATTGTGCCGGTTCTCAATTTATAACGGGACAATAATGGGCCAATGTAATTGCTTGTATTTTAGCATTACCAGTTTTTAAATTGGCAAATATAGTTCAACCATCACGGCTATTTATTGGTTTTAAACGATGGACCGATATTGTGCCGGTTTTCAATTTATAACGGAACAATATTGGGCCAATGGAATGGTCAGTATTTTAGTATCCCCAGTTTTTAAATTGGCAAATTTAGTTTAACTATCACGGCTGTTTATTAATTTTTAAAGATGGGTCAGGACAGGCTTTAGGGATGGGCCGATATTGTGCCAGTTTTTATTTTAGAGCGGAACAGTAATGAGCCAATATTATTTCTCTTTTGTTGGCTTATACGATAGTCCCAATATTGGCCTGATCGTAACATTGGGCAACTCATGGCAACCTCTACATGGGTTATTATTATTATTTTTTCCGGAAATGTTCCTTTTTCCTATTACCTGAGTGAACGGCTGAGAAGATATTCGGAGAAAATTGAAAGATGAAAAAAATGCGATTTTCGTAAAAAAAATTAGATATTATTTTTTTTCCGGAACGTTTTCTTTTTCCTATTGAGTGAACGGCTGTGGAGATATTCGGAAAAAAGTTATAGATGAAAAAAATGAGATTTTCGTAAAAAAAAACTTATTACATTTTTTTATCCCTCATGATTCTGAGAAATAATGAATTTTCGAGATTTTTGCAAACATTATTTTCCTTAAGGGGTCACACCACTGTAACGGCCTGCCACGAAGCGTTTTAGACAAATAATACTTGGGGTAATTATTAAACATATATTCAAGTATATTGCAAACAAATGTTATGCGAAAATATTACAAAATGAGGACACTGCAGAAAATTCTTCCGACGCATGTTGAACTTAAGGTGCTTTGCGGCACGTAGTATCACTTGTGCCAATTTTAATCTGGACAAAATAATTTTTTTTAATTAAATCTAGATGAGTATAGCTAGTGAACCACGGAGGGGATTTTGGAAACATTGATTTTTGAATAATTGCCGAGTATTTGACTAAAAATGTTCATTAGACTTAATAGAAAAAATAATTTTTTTTAGATTAAAATTGGCACAGTTATACTGACAAGGAACATCCCTCAGGTGTCCGCCTCCGATTTTGTTGAAACTCATATATGTGATAGAGCATCGAAAACTTTGAGGCACGTATCTTTTTTTATCGGCGGAAAAACGGATTGAAGGGGGGAAACCGCCCCTCAAAGAAAGGCGTGTCGAGGGGTGATTTTGCAGTTTCACCCAGAAGCAATCCACCGATCTCAATGAAACAAATACGAAAATTCTTCTAATGAAAAGTGATGAAAAATCCACTATGAAAATGTTAAGAAAAAATTAAATTAGGGGGTAAACCACCCCTCAATTTGCCTTTTTTCACCCCACACTTAAGAGGGTTGTATGCAAATTAATAAAACAGGTATCATTTTGAAGGGCAATTATAATTAAAGTTGACGGGTTTTTGCGTTTTGGCGGCATAGCAAATTTAAGGGGGTAAACCACCCCTAACATAAATTTATTTATCATGGTCGTTTTTTCTGTGTTTAAAGTATATCCGCTGATTTTAAATACTTCTATAAGCTACAATTTAATGTTTTATCATATTTCAAAATTATTACATTCGTCTTAAGGGGTAACTACCCCTCTGACGAGAAACATCATTGAAGTATCCGCTTTCGATTTCGTTGAAACTCATATATGTGGTAAAGCATTGCAAACTGTTAAACATGTTTTTTTTTGTCTCGGCAGAAAAACGGTGTTAGGGGATGAAACCAGCCCTCAAAGTTTCTCCCACAAGCAGTCCACCAATCCGAATGAAACAAAATCGAAAATTCCTCTAATATTAAGCGATGAAAAATCCACTACAAGAGTGTTGATTAGAAATATAATTAAGGGGTAAACCACCCCTCCATTTGCCGTTTTTCACCCCACGCTTAAGAGGGTTGTATAAAAATTAATAAAACAGGTATCATTTTGAAGGGGAATCAATATTCAAGTTGACGCGTTTTTGCGTTTCCGCGGGACAGTAAATTTAAGGGGGTAAACCACCCCTAACATAAATTTGTTCATCAACGTCGTGTTTTCTGTGTTTAACATGTATCCGCGGATTCAAAATACTCTCCCGCGTTTTTAAATTATTACGTTTTTAAATTTTATACATTTTAAGGGTAAACTACCACTTCTAATTGCTTTTCGTTTGAAGTTTCGCGAAAGGTTTCACGAATTTCGTTAAAACTGTTTTCATTTCATCGGTAATATCAATGTTATGTTTGTGTGTGCAGGCATATTCGTTTTGAGCTTTAGGAGCGTTACTTTGGGAGTGGGGACGTGGGGATACCCCTTACTCATAAGACTCATATTTTCGTGTCGAAACGGTTCCGATTTTAATATGCACGGCCATTAAGCATCTCCATAGGAATAAACATACACTTCTACTATATCATTAATTATAATGATTTCCAGAATAAGTTATAAGGCTCACTTCGTATATTTCGGAACGATGATGCGTCTGGATCAAGCGATAATTTAGTCAGCGACGTAGTTTTGTGGAGGAATGTATATTTTTATTATTTTACCGTTTATTTAATTAAACATATTAATGAAACTGAGGGTTTTACAGTAGGTTAACGAACATGTTTTAAATATATTTTGACATATTTCATTTGGGAATCATATCAGCTGATTTAATTAATAGTACTTGTGAAAAGTATCGCAGTCATATGCCGTCAAATCATTTTCTTGTGATATATACTTTTTTTCTAGTCTATCAACTATCAACCATCAACAATCATGGCTCATAATTCCTGCAATAATGATAATCGTCAAAAAAATGCTTTAAACACAACGACTTTTGCACCATGCACATCTGATAATGGCCAAATTATTGCAACCGGGTATTTCACAATGTGTGTTCGATTCACCAAAACCAAAGGTAACAGGATTTTCAAAATCTCCTGTTTTTTTAAATGAATGGAAATGAACAAATTTATGTTAGGGGTGGTTTACCCCCTTAAATTTGCTGTCCCGCTGAAATGCAAAAACGCGTCAACTTGAATTTTGATTCCCCTTCAAAATGATACCTGTTTTATTAATTTTCATACAACCCTCTTAAGCGTGGGGTAAAAAGCATTTTTTACGATTATCATTATTGCAAAAATTATGAGCCATGATTGTTGATGGTTGATAGTTGATAGACTAGAAAAAAAGTATATATCACAAGAAAATGATTTGACGGCATATGACTGCGATACTTTTCACAAGTACTATTAATTAAATCAGCTGATATGATTCCCAACTGAAATATGTCAAAATATATTAAAAACATGTTCGTTAACCTACTGTAAAACCCTCAGTTTCATTAATATGTTTAATTAAATAAACGGTAAAATAATAAAAATATACATTCCTCCACAAAACTACGTCGCTGGCTAAATTATCGCTTGATCCAGACGCATCATCGTTCCGAAATATACGAAGTGAGCCTTATAACTTATTCTGGAAATTATCATAATTAATGATATAGTAGAAGTGTATGTGTATTTCTATGGAGATGCTTAATGGACGTGCATATTAAAATCGGAACCGTTTCGACACGAAAATATGAGTCTTATGAGTAAGGGGTAGCCCCACGTCCCCACTCCCAAAGTATCGCTCCTAAAGCTCCAAACGAATATGCCTGCACACACAAACATAAAATTGATATTACCAATGAAATGAAAACAGTTTTAACGGAATTCGTGAAACCTTTCGCGAAACTTCAAACGAAAAGCAAGAGGGGGTAGTTTACCCTTAAAATGTAAAAATTTAAAAACGTAATAATTTAAAAACGCAGGAGAATATTTTGAATTCGCGGATACATGTTAAACACAGAAAACACGACAGTGATGCACAAATTTATGTTAGGGGTGGTTTACCCCCTTAAATTTGCTGTCCCGCTGAAACGCAAAAACGCGTCAATTTGAATTTTGATTCCCCTTCAAAATGATACCTGTTTTATTAATTTTTATACAACCCTCTAAAGCGTGGGTGAAAAACGGCAAATGGAGGGGTGGTTTACCCCTTAATTATGTTTCTAACCAACACTCTTATAGTGGATTTTTCATCGCTTAATATTAGAGGAATTTTCGATTTTGTTCCATTCAGATCGGTGGACTGCTTGTGGGAGAAACTTTGAGGGGTAGTTTCTTCCCCTAACACCGTTTTTCTTCCGATACAAAAAAAAACATGTTTAATAGTTTGCAATGCTTTACCACATATATGAGTTTCAACGAAATCGAAAGCGGATACTTCAATTATGTTTCTCGTCAAAGGGGTAGTTACCCCTGAAGACGAATGTAATAATTTTGAAATATGATAAAATATTAAATGGTAGCTCATAAAAATATTTAAAATCAGCGGATATACTTGAAACACAGAAAAAACGACCATGATAAATAAATTTATGTTAGGGGTGGTTTACCCCCTTAAATTTGCTATGCCGCCAAAACGCAAAAACCCGTCAACTTTAATTTTAATTGCCCTTCAAAATGATACCTGTTTTATTAATTTGCATACAACCCTCTTAAGAGTGGGGTGAAAAAAAGGCAAATTGAGGGGTGGTTTACCCTCTAATTTCATTTTTTCTTAACATTTTCATAGTGGATTTTTCATCGCTTTTCATTAGAAGAATTTTCGTTTTTGTTTCATTCATATCGGTGGATTGCTTCTGGGTGAAACTGCAAAATCACCCCTCGACACGCCTTTCTTTGAGGGGCAGTTTCCCCCCTTAAATCCGTTTTTCCGCCGATAAAAAAAAATACGTGTCTCAAAGTTTTCGATGCTCTATCACATATATGAGTTTCAACAAAATCGGAGGCGGACACCTGAGGGATGTTCCTTGTGAGTGCCGCAGAGGTTCACCATGCTTCGGAAGAATTGCTGCAGTGTCGCCATTTTGTAATTTTTTCGGATAAAAATTCCTAGCAATATACTTAAATATATGATCAATAAATACCGCAAGTATTATTTGTTTATCACATTTTCTTCCGCAAAAAAAATCAACAAATCCGCTTCCTGTAAGGCCGTTACAGTGGTGTTACCCCTTAAAGTCTTCATATAATTTCCAAGATCTTCCCGTGATCGTAATTAAAATGATGAAATATTCGGAGAAATTCGGAGAAACTCGGATGTTTGCGTAAAAACAATTGTCCGCAAAACTCCGAATTCTTCATGTTTGTTCCAATTCATAGAAAAATTCGGAAAAAATCTGAAAAAAATTACAGAAACAATCGGAGTTTTTCGGAAAATATTTGCACTAGGAGCGCGGGATCGATCCTCGCGATCAGTGCTTTTTTTTAAATTATTATTACTATTAATTCTCATTTGATTAGTTATTTTTATTAGTTTTCATTATTTTTTTAATCAGTTATCTTTTAGTGTTGAAAAATTTATCGCGCACTCTGACCGCTTATTTTGTTAGTTTGTACGTTAATTTAAATACAATAATAAATATAAATTACAACTTATTTATCTTCTATAAAATTGTTTGCGCTTTACTCACACCTGTCCCTATGCCACATAAATTGTATTTCATAAAAGTAAGCGGATATATATTTATATTCGTATTATTATATTCATTCTCATATACTTTCATCAAGCGATAAAGTATTATCATAATGCTATCATAACTAATAAAATAAGAATTAATAGGAATAATAATTTTAAAAAAGCACTGAGCGCGGGGTACGATCCCGCGCTCTTAGTGCAAATTTTTTTCCGAAAAACTCCGATTTTTTCCGGAAAATTTTTCCGATTTTTTCTATGAATTGGAACAAATATGAAGAATTCGGAGTTTTGCGGAAAATTATTTTTACGCAAACATCGGAGTTTCTCCGAATTTTTCTCAATATTTCATCATTTTAATTACGATCACGGGAAAATCTTGGAAATTATATGAACACTTTAAGGGGTTCCACCACTGTAACAGCTTTACAGGAAGCGTATTTTTTAATATTTTTTTTGGCGGAAGAAAATGCGATAAACAAATAATACTTGCGGTATTTATTGAGCATATATTTAAGTATATGGCTATAAATTTTGATCCGAAAATAATACAAAATGGCGACACTGCAGCAATTCTTCCGAAGCATGTCGAACCTCTGCGGCACGCAGTATAACTGTGCCAATTTTAATCTAAAGAAAAGAATTTTGTATTATTAAGTCTACATGAGTGTAGCTACTGAACCACGTAGGGGATTTTCGATTAGTTAATTTAAACAAAAAATAATTAGATATTTTTCGTCAAATACTCGGCAATTACTCAAAAATCAATATTTCTAAAATCCCCTACGTGGTTCACTGGCTACACTCATCTAGATTTAATTAAAAAAAATTATTTTGTCCCGATTAAAATTGGCACAAGTTATACTGCGTGCCGCAGAGCACCTTAAGTTCAACATGCCTCGGAAGAATTTGCTGCAGTGTCGCCAATTTGTAATATTTTCCCATACATTTTTTTTGCAATATACTTCAATATATGCTTAATAATGACCCCAAGTATTATTTGTCTAAAACGCTTCGTGGCAGGCCGTTACAGTGGTGTTACCCCTTAAGGAAATTAATGTTTGCAAAAATTTCGGAAATTCCTTATTTCTCAGAATTATGACGGATAAAAAAATGTAATGAGTTTTTTTTACGAAAATCTCATTTTTTTTTCTTCTACAACTTTTCTCCGAATATCTCCGCAGCCGTTCACTCAATAGGAAAAAGAAAAAATTCCGGAAAAAAAATAATAACAGGTTTTTTTCGAAAATCTCATTTTTTTCATCTTTAAATTTTCTCCGAATATCTGCGCGGCCGTTCACTCAGGTAATGGGAAAAAGGGAAATTTCCGGAAAAAAATAATAATAATAAGTTTTTTTTAACGAAAATCTCATTTCTTTTCATCTTTAACTTTTCTCCGAATATCTCCGCAGCCGTTCACTCAGGTTACAGGAAAGAGAAAAATTTCCGGAAAAAAAAGAGAAATCATGAATTTTCAGTAAAAAAAATGTGTTTTTGGGAAATAGACCAGTACACTGTAAAAAATGATATGAAATTTACAATACATTTAAGATACAAAGGAATTGAATTTTACGAACTCAGTAGATGAAATTAAATTTGAAACACTTGTACCGTAAATTTAAATCTGGAACATGAAATTCTAACGTGGATATAGAATTTAATAGATG
Organism: Ophion slaviceki; assembly: GCA_944452715.1. NCBI lineage: Eukaryota > Metazoa > Arthropoda > Insecta > Hymenoptera > Ichneumonidae > Ophion > Ophion slaviceki. Next base: position 10,105 of record CALYCA010000059.1, on the reverse strand, counting down.
CAACATGGAATTTCAAAGACAAGTTTGTACATTTGTGGACAATGTATTGCATTAACCTGTGTCTTCAATTGAAAATTACTACAGATGTATAATAAATCAACTATAAAAAACAGAGCATTGAAAATACAAAACAAGTTTGAAATTTATTTACAGCTGCCTGAAAAATATAATATATGTGAATCTGAATTTTACGATACGTACAATGCATGATCACAATGCATGAAAATTATATTAAATTTACGCTACATTTAAGGCACAAAAGAATTGAATTTTACGAGCTCAGTAAATGAAATTGAATTTAAGACACTTGTACCGTAAATTTAAAACAGGAACATGAAATTTTAACGTGGATATACAATTTAATAGATGCAACATGGAATTTCCAAGAAAAGTTTGCCAATTTATGGAAAATGTATTACATCAACCCATGCCTTTAATTAAAGATTACAACAGTTTTATATTAATTCAACTAAAAAAAAACAGAGTATTGAAAATACAAAACAAGTTTGAAATTTATTTACGGCTGCCTGAAAAATATAATATATGTGGAACTGAATTGGAATTGGAAAGTATCGTGATTGTACCCTAACTGATATTATTTTTCATCGACGCGGAGTTAAATATAAGACAAATCTCTAGGAATATCGATGATATACGTCTCGGAATAATACCATCCAGTACATGAATACTGTGATTCGATTCAGAAAATTCCAAGACAAAAGCCACTGAGAATAACAATTGTTTGTCAAAAACAAATCACAGGTAAGTTGAATTTAATATGTGTTCGTATGTTAATATTGAAGAAACATTTTCTGATTTTTATAATCATTGACCCGGACGATATCTCAAAATCACATGAATTTCAAATAGATGCGTGCAGTGGAACCGACAGAGATGGGCGCGCGGTCGGCGTGCGGGCTCGGCGATCACTGAAGTTAAGCAGCATTGGAGGCTGCCAATACTTGGAGCGGTGACCGCTTGCCCGTGCACTGGTTTGCGCGTCAACTTCTGAGTGGGCGGAAGTTTGTCTGAGTTTCTGATGGTAATACAACTGAAACTCAGCCAAATATAGCCGCCTGTATCGGCCCAGGTTTTCCGCAGTTTCTCTGAGCCCTCGTGCAAATGCGATACAGTAGCGCATTAGGAAAGAGTGGCTGCGGTCAACACTCTGGGGGGGGGGGGGGGGACTCTGGAAGGATTGTGAATGTCGGAAGGAATGGAAAAAATAAAGGAGGGGATGGTAAAAGGGACAGGACCCCGTGCCTCTGAGGAATACATATAAAAAAAATACATACGTGCAGTAATTTCGCTGCATTTAAATTTTATTATTGAAGTATTCAATATTAATTATGGGATAAAGCTGCGAAAAAATCATATATACAAGTATCACGAAAGCATCATACAGTATATGAATGGAGTGGTCTTAATTTAATAATTTTTACATAAAAACGTATTGCAATTATCAATTTCTGAAATAAACTTAATACTTAGGATCAGTAATTTTAATACACACCCGTATATTGATATTAGCAAATGGTTCTTGAATTTAATATACACTCGTATATTGATATCAGCAAATGGTTCTTGATTTCAACTATGACGGGTATCGCGTGTTAACGTAGGCGGGAGGAGGGGGAAGGGAAAATGAATACTGGTTCAACACCAAATAAAATTCAAATATAATTTAATTAATGCGAAACCATTAGGCTTGATACAAAAAGAAACGAAGTTAAGTGATAGATTACCAATAAAAAAATAATGAAAGAAGACTCGATATAATGTAAAGAAATTCTGCAATAATAATAATAATTTTGACTCGAATTATTTGACGGGTTACCGGACACGCGAAGTCCCTACTCAATTTCTCGACCCGTTTAAATATTTTTGCTTTATAAATTTCGTAAATTTATGTTGGGCGCCAGCCTTTCTCGGGCAACGCGCTTAACGCGTACGCAAAGTTTCAACTCAAGACAACAAAAAACTAAAACAAACACGGCCTTCGGCCGGCAAGCGAGAGACTCGATAGTAATCGTAATGGGGACGTCTCAGGGTATCTAGGGACGGACGGGGTTCTCGAACACGATGGCCACTTAACTTAGATCACGACTATTTTAAACGTTATTTTATATTACTCAAATTAGTCGAATTAAACCTAAAATAAGAAAATTTTACTGACTCGTTCTGTCGCGCCGCGCTCTGTTCTCGCGGGAATTGTTACCCGAGTCGGCCGACGGTCGTGCTACACGAGGCGGCCGCGGCTACGCGCGCCCGAGGGAAATTCCGCGAGGGACACCGGGGATCCGCCACGGACATCTTTTTACAATTGATTCGCGATCGGTTTGACTATTATTCGAGCCTATTGCTCGGATTGACTCGGATTCTCGCTGACTCTATTATTCCTTAATCTAATTTACACTTTATTAAAGCGACGCGCACGGAAAAGGGACGACGATCAGGAATGACGGTGGAGGGGTGAGGGGAACGAATTGACGATCGCCCGTGCGACCAATTTTCCCGAACTGACTTTAGCGGCTTTCGTTAGCCGCTCTTGCAAAAGAGAAAAGAGGAAAAACTTACGGTTTCGCTGGGAAGTCCTTCTCAATCAATTTACAATTTATTCTCTTTCCTTTCCTCATCTCGATTGCTCGGGTGCTCGCTTGGACTTTCCTTTTCTATTTTCTACCTCGCTCGACCACGCTCCAAGACTAAGTGACGGACCACGCCGGCCGACTTCCTCGTCTCGCCCAATCCCGTGCCAGACGGCGGACCTCCGATCGATTTTGGATCTCGATCCTCGTCCCTCCCGAGTCGCTGAGCGCCCTAGTCGGTGCGGCGCTCGCCAGCCATACCGCGCGAGAGCTGCAGTCTCTCCTGAGGCGGGGTAGGCCGGAGACTCGGGAGATGGCAGCAGGATGCTCCCGGGCGGCCAGTCCATTTTCCGCATCGGTGAGAGATGGCGTTGATGGATCTCGGAGTCGACGGCCGGACCGACGTGGCCCCAGTCAACGGTCCGCGTGGTCGTGTCGCGATCGCGATAGAGGTGTGCGAGAAGGACGGGGGGGGGGGATACTGTCGCGGCTTCTATACAAAGAAATCCTTAAAACTACCTTAAAATTAACATGTAAGCTTTTCCGAATAAAGGTGCGTGGCGGAGACTAAGCCCGAGCGTGGTCACGCGGGCTTTTTCTCGAACTTCCTTGTGACGCGACGTCACACAATATACATGGATGTGAACATTTTTTTAGACGTGCATTATTTTTCAAACGCACAAGTATATTAATACGACCGAGCTACACTTTTATTTTTAAAATAACCTGCTTTGGATTTTCAAAATATTATCTGAAATTTCATAAACGGCGTGCGCATAAAAACATCATACACTTGTGTATTAATTTTTACACAGAAGCTTTTTACAGTGTACATTAAAGGTAATACTTTGGTTCCGTGAAATTAATACACACCCGTATGCTGATATTAGCAAATGGTTCTTGAATTTAATATACACTCGTATTTTGATATCTGCAAATGGTTCTTGATTTCAATATACGTGGATGTGATTGTTTCTTTACACGTGCATTATTTTTCAAACGCACAAGTATATTAATATTACGGAGCTACACTTTCATTTTTAAAATAACCTGTTTTGGATTTTCAAAATCGTATCTGAAATTTCATAAGCGGTATCCGCATAAAAACTTCCTGCACTTGTGTATTAATTTTTATACAGAAATTTTTTACAGTGTACTTGAATCTGTTTTAAATCATTTTTTCTCCGAAAATCTTAAATATGACTAAAATATGAGAAATTATGAAAAATTTGGAGAAAAATTTGCACTAGGGGCCCCTGCGGACCGAAGCCAGGAACGCTACCAACGGGACCATCTCATCGCTTGTAAAATATGTGCACTTTCTGGTACTTACGATTCACAGCCGGATGGATGATTGACTTGTTTTTGGGGATAATGGTTTATCGCTTGATGAAAGTATGAGGATTAATATAATAATACGAATATAAATATATTTCCGCTTACTTTTATGAATTATAATTTATTTGGCATAAGGACGGGTGTGAGTAAAGCGTAAACAATTTTTTATAAGATAAATAAGTTGTAATTTAGATTTATTATTATATTTAAATTAACGTACAAACTAAAAAAATAAGCGATCAGAGTGCGCGATACTTTTTTTTGCATACATTAATAACGCAGAGAATCGAGAGCTAAATAAGCATTGAAATCATCTAAAAGCCTCGCGCGTGACGTCGGGTGACGTCACGCGCGAGTCGTGCTCAGGTGGCTTTTTCCCTCGAAGCCTTCGGTTCGGCTTGGCCGCACATGAACGTGCTCAGCGTCCATGTGTTGGTGTAGCTGTCGAAGGCGCGGTCGTGACACTTCAACCGTGCTCGGCTCTTTCCGAAGATGTCCAAGCGTCGCTCGCTCACGGACACGCGCTGCTATGAATGTGTGATGGGCGCGTAAGGAACTAGAGAGGGGGTAACTTTCACGCGCGATCTGGCTGCACCGGATCAAACGTCAATCGCCGAATACATTTCAGAAGGTGTGTGCGAACCCTACTTTATCGAGCTCGAGCAACAGATGTCACTATTTGATCGACGCGACAGAATGATTTCTCTGCGTCCTCGCTGGAATTCGCGAGAACTGAAATCGATGGTTGTCACGCGAATTTCTTAGAAAAATTCTTGACGATTACCTGCAAAGAAAAGTCACCCACGGATCTGCATAATTACTCGCTGGATTAAAACGGTTGAGGTCTCAAAATGTTCGTTTTGAGTCAGGGAACAACCGCCTCCCCTTCGTTAGACGATTACGTGTACCGATTATTTTTTTCTCTCACTTTCGTTTGGGGCGTCGCGTGGTAAGAGAAACTGTTTTTTTTTCTTCAAAATCGGGAAAGTCGCGAGGAAAAACATTGTTCCTTTATTTGTTTTACATCGACTGTGCATATTTCGTGATATTTCTAGAGCCGTTTTCGAGAACACTTGGCACGCGTAATCGTGTTCTGTTTTACCAGCCGAATGGTGTGGCACATGGCCTTAAGACTATTCAAAATGCATTTGTACGGACTAATTTTCGTTCTAAAATAGAAAATAAAAATGTTGTGTACGATTCATGACTGTTATATTTAGTGTATCTGTTTATTTTATATTTAGATAAATTACGTAGAGGCGCAACGTCAATGCTCACCCTAGGCGCCAGTTTCGCTTGGGACGCCCCTGTCCACGGGAATTCGCAAAACGCGCTTCATCATCTCAAAGCAAATGCTCCGACAGCATTCTTCGTGTTTACTAATATAACATCTGAGTGAAAAATAAAAGTGAAGATAAAGCATTTTGCATTGAGTAGAATGTGGAAAGATGAAGGAAGGAGTGAGGGGAGGCGAAGGGGGGGGAGACAGAGGGATTGATAGAGTTTAATATGCCCTAGATAACTATTCGGGCAAGAAAAATTTGCAAGAAAACCATCTTTAAAAATATACAAAATCACCAAAATAAAGGGAAAGAAAAAAAACTAATAATAATAATAGCTCGATACGGATAACTAACAATTTCACGTCATTATAACCGCTGAAAAATAATGACAGTATTTGTGCCAGTTACAAAATAATAATAATTATTATAATGATAATCCTGATGAAATAATACAATAATGATGATACTGATAATATACTCACGATAATAATAATAGTCATGAAAACAAAAAAATAATGTTGATAACGACGATAATTTGCAAATAATAATGATAACTGAATCAATTAGTACAAACTAAATCTTGCTCTTCCTAAGACTATCGCCCGCGCTCTATACAATCAGTAGCTTTAGTGTACACGACGCTAAGAGAATAACTCACGTAGGACCAACGCCATCACATTCGCGCTCGCCTGCAATCAAGTACGTATGCAATTCGGTTTTGAAAATCTCGAGGGATGGAGCAATGGTCACACTCTCAGGCAACGAATGCGATAGATAGCATGACGAAATGACTACGGATTTTCCATACAATGACGTTCTGTGCGAAGATATATGAAAAGTGGGCCTCGGTAGTCTTTCAGACCTACGCACATCGTGTCTAGTGATAGTACACAGGTCTTTTATATATTGCGGAACTTCTTCATGCAGAACTTTATAGGACAGAATACCCAAGAAATAGTTTCGTCGATTTCTTACTGACAGCCAGTTCAACGTCAACCTAAAAGCTGTCACATGTTGGTATTTTCCCAGACCAATAACAAAGCGTGTGCAACAATTTTGCAGCCTTTGAAGCTTGAAACTTAAGGTCTCTGTGAGATCATTGTACACCATTGAACAATACTCGATTTTAGGAAAGATCAATGAAGAGACTAGAGTAGCTTACACATTAGAAGGAATGGCAATCTTATGGTATTTTAATTTATGAAGGATACCGTGCACGTCTCTACTAATACTTGATACCAGTTTATTCCACGTGAGTGATGAATTTATTTCTGAACCCAGATTACGACATTCAGTTACGAACGGTAATGGCGAATCATTGATCAAAATAGGTTGCAAGGCACTTAAATCTAGAATCCTCACTTGAGCATTACTGCCTATAATCATCACTTTTATCTGATTCAAATGCAATAGAAACTCATTTTTTGGGCGAATTTATGAATAGCACACACATCACGATTCATCAACCTTAGAGACTCATTGAGTTCACGTGGGAAGCAATGCCTATACATTTGGGTGTCATCCGCATACACAATATACTTTGAAAAATTTAGCCCCTCAGCAATGTTTTTAATAAATAAGGAAAATAAAAGAGGACCCAGGACGGAGCCGTGAGGTACGCCAAGATTTGCCTCCATCCAGGAAGAGCACTTGCCTTGTTGATCTAGCACGGTTTGCGACTGACCAGTGATATAAGATTGCATCATTTTAATCGCCGATACGGAGAACCCTAAGTGATAAAGTTTTTCCAACAGTAATTGATGAGCTACCATGTCGAATGCCTTCGAAAAATCAAATAAAACTAAAATCGTGACTTTGCCCGCATCGATTTCTCGTTTTATGTCTTTACAGACTTTGATGAGCACCGTTTGGATCGAAAACCCAACTCTATAAGCTGAATGCATCATATCAAAGATACCATTTGGAACTATAAAATTAAAGATCTGTTAAAGAACAGATCTTAAATTTTATAGTTCCATTATTTTATAGTATCATTTGGAACTATGAGATTTAAGATCTGTTCTTTAACAGATCTTAAATTTTATAGTTCCAAATGGTATCTTTCATCTGATGCAGTCGGCGTATAGAGTTGGCGAATGTTGGAGAATGCGCTCAAGTTATTTCGAGATCTCTGATAAATTCGTAATCGGTCAAGTGTCGGATGATGTTTTAGGAGACTTCGATTTCAGTTAGGGTCGAATGAAAGCCCGTTTCCAAGCTGAAGGAAAACAATTTAATCTGGTGCCGTCATTGACGATTTCAGCCAGACGTTCAGCTACGACTTGGGCAGCATTATCTAAACTAAAAAGCGAAATGTCATCGCCACTAATAGAAAGTGATGAGGACCCAAAGGACACTAGGTTACGACGTACTGTAGTCGTACTTGCTAGCGAAAAGAAAAAAGTTTCGTCATGTAATGGAGTAATATCAACAGAAAGAAAATGTAAAGCTTCTGCGCCATCTGGGCAAACAGAAGAAGTGGAAACGGATGCGTTAAAGGAGTTTAAATCATCTGCTGAGAAGAAATTAAGTGGGGATGCTAGCGTTATCCATACTAGTCCCAATCTCCGTAACTCGTTCCAGAGAAACGCAACGTTCTTAGAGGAACTTAATGGCGAGTGATGATAATCACATTTCACCTTCCGAATATCGCAAGTGAGAGCATTTCTGAACGCCCTACATTGAGCGAAGACCAAAAGACAATTCGCACGTTTTGTTGAACGATACAAACTGCCTCTGGTGCGTATGCGTAGCTTAAGATCTGGGGTTAGCCAGGGTTCTCCAAGGAGCATGGGAATCCATGGACCGAGTCAAGGCACCAGCAAATTCACTCACCTTCGCGTCTAATTCGGATGTAGTATGCGATTTTCCCGCTGTCTTAAGCGATGTCAATAAGGACTTCACACTATCAGCATAACTACTTGCGTTAAAAGCAGTAATACAACGTCGCGTAAGACGCTGTGAATTACAGTCCTTTAGCTCAAATACTGCTTGTGTACGAATACTCAAGCAGATCATGACCATTTATAAATGGACTCGACGATGTATTGAAATTAGTCACCTTGTTTACATCATCCATTAGAATGACATCCAGCCAAGAGTCGTATGAGTGAACATGGAAAGAAGGACCTTACTCGAGGATGTGAAGCGCCGATGAAAAAGCGAAATCCTGAAAATACTTTGATTCAAAACTACTACTCAACAGATTGCAATTTAAATCACCCCCAATGACAATGTTTATAAATGAATGACAAAACTGCATAAAGACAGTCAAACAAATTTCAAGCAAGAGCCCCTTAGGACGCCTGTAAATCGCAGCTAATAGCAAGGAATCAGATTCTACCTGGAAAATGCTCAGCAACAGATATTCTGGCGAGTTTGAATAAATGCATGGTGATGCAGACAAGATGAGTGCCTTTAGAGAACAATGGGTATAAACTGCAATGCCCCCTCCCTCTTTACCCTCTCTGTCATTGCGTAAAATGAATTAGCCATCAATGCTTACCAGAGCATCATTTATATGAGAGTGCAACCAGGTTCCAAGATCGAAACAATGTGATACTTATGGGAGAACACATGTAATCTAACAAAATCAATGTGAGCTAAGAGCGAATTTGCATTAAACTGTGCTACTTTAAGGATCGTACTTGATTGAGCTTTCCGAAATGGGATGGTGGGAGCGGTCGAACGTACTGATGCTGAAGAGTTAACATCTAATCATTTCCCATCTACCGGTCTCAGATTTCCCAAGTCCGCTTCACATCTAATTTGTATACGCGGTTGACGCTCTGTTTTCCTTATAACAACCGCACTATTATGCGCCCACGCATATTTATAGCCAAGTTCCGGCGCTTTGGCCTTTGTGATTTTGAGGAGCTCGTAGATGTCTGCTGGGAGCATTTAATTGATAAAAACGTTGAAGTTTTTTATTACTCCTGGATAGTTTGGTGATACCTCCGACCATCTCAGTTCGCGTTTAACCTGTTTCCTTTTCATTAGTGCATTTCTCACTCTGTTCGATGTAAGGGAGACTACGTACGACTGTAAAAAGAATCTCGGATGACGCAGTCCCCACTGCTCCTGGAGAACGTAACGGAATTTTGCGAAAGTCCGGAATAAGTTGTGAAAGATGGGATACTCTAATAGCATCAACAACTGATTTAATCAAGTCGATCGGGGTTTGAGAAACTTGCGACGGAACGCCTGAGACGATGACTTTAATATCTACGTTGGTGTTCGAAACTTCGCGCAACGCAGTGATCGGAGCTCTGAGTTCATTGATGGCCGACTCTAACTCGGCGATCTTCGCAGTATGCTCGGTTACAGCAGCACCGATAGCCGGATTTTTTGCAAGAAGAGATCGAAACTCCTTATTCGTTTGTTACTGATTGTGACAGATATTTGTGATCTTCACTTTGTCGCTTCTAATATGCCCATAATCTTGAGGAGCATACTACTGTTCGAGTGGCCAAAATGGGATGGGGCAGCCAAAGGAGCATCGCAATACTCCTCAGGCTGCGAATCATCATCATCAAGGTTGGAAGTATTTACACCTTTCTCGCAGTTGTATATGTCGAAGTCTGAGAAAAAAACTGGCCTTGCAGTACACGCGTGCAGACGACGAATTTGAAAATAATTTGCAACAACTCGGATGAAAGGCACGACTGCAACAAGTGCATTCTTTATAGCTACCAGTGATGCCTTCCGCGCACTTAACACAGTCTTTCTTTAGCCGGGAGTGATTCTGAATACATGTTGCGAATCCAATAAAACTTACCAAATATACCAGTCGTAGATGTCGATCCACGTCAAGGCAGATAGTGAAGGCGAGTGCAAAATTTTCGCGCTCTAGATGTACACCGAATCAGTGCACCGATCGCGCGTAAAGTTACCCCC
>CALYCA010000058.1:0-14833 GCA_944452715.1 Ophion slaviceki | reverse complement strand
AAAACGAGATGGTCGGTGCACGTGGTCGCGAGGAGGAGTCAAGGGAGTGGGGGGGGGGGGGGGCTGTAAGTAGGTGTATACATTATATGTACAACTGTACCGCGGAAAGTATGAAAGCACTTTGCGAATTCTCAATCGAGACCAAAAATTACGATTATCTGGCAAAGGGAAAAGCCCTAACGGGAAGTTCGGGGTATCGATAGAAATATTTTTAAGGACGAGTTGGATAAGGTGAAATTTTTGAAAATGTTGGTTTCGGTGTTCGACAGCTTCTCGAAATGTAACATCCATTTCAAATTGAGGGAGTTATGGGCATTTATAGGTACACTGAGAGAAAAAAACGTTGATCCAATATCATTGGTGTTATTTAATGAAATAATCAAATAATCGGTATATAATCGGATTTATTAGTCCAAACAAAACGCTATTGACTTCAATAACATGATGAAATTGATAGTTTTTTTTTCATTCAAAAGATATATTGTTAGCCGAGAACAATATATTATTGAAACTATCCAAAAAAATTATCGCGAACAAATTATATTGTTTTGAATGCATTTTCTGCAACGAACAAAAAAGCGTTTCAATTCATAACATGAATATTGTTGATTCGAGTATACAAGAACAATTGATTTTCGCTCGTTTCATTCAGATAAAATTTTTATTGAGTAAATATGTTATTTTATTGTTTTCACCATATTCAATATTGATTTTTAAGTACATTATTCGTTAAAATATTAATATTTTATTTTGATTGAAAAATATTAAGCAAATGTCTGAATTGGTTAAAAATTATGCGAAAGTAAAGTTTGTTTCTTGCACATTTGGTTGAAAAAATTCAACCAAATCATGGCCGAGCGCTACCGAAATTATAGGTTTGAGGAAACCCGTAGTTCTCGGAGTAACCGCTAGAAGCCGCACGCGCGCTCGTTTTTGTGATTCAATTGGTTTTTTTTCTCAGTGCGGTCTTCAATCACGAATTTGTCTTTTATCTTATCCATAATCGGTAATTATGCCAGGGTCCAAACTACTTGGTCAGGATAATTAACAACGAATATAATTTGTTCTTATTCTCTTAATTAATAATAATTACTTAACCCTTTCTTGACAGACTTATATTTGGCCACGATTTTGACACACTCGGTCAATTATACCCGGATAGTACTTCATCCACCTGCCCTTAACAACCCTTCGGTCGGTTTTTATTGAAAAACATGCGACATACACTTTAAACATTTCTTAATGTATCGGCGTTATTAAAATTCGGAAAGCATAACGTTGAATTGTAAAAATCTATTGAAATCTTTCAATTTTGGGAAAGTAAGCATTTTGTTTCGAATTCGTCCGGATCAAAATGACCCAGTGTGTCAACGCAGGGTTAGATTGACTTGATGTTTGGAAATGATAATTGTCGATAAATTTCTCGGCAATGAAAAAATAAAGAGGAATTTTTTTCGTACGTAAATTTGTTTCGCAATATCGGCAAATTGTTAAAGTTTTTTATTTTTTCGAGATTATAGACAGCTTTAGCAGAGACTTTTTCTTTCCAGCTTTTTTTTTACTCGGACCGGTATTCATTGTCGACAGCTCCTTGGGCCGATGTTGAGGTTATGAACTCGTTAGAACTTGGATAGTTATGAAGTTAGATACATACCCGCCCCGGCGCGTGTGTATCTAACTTCGCGACACTTCTGCCAACCTGGCCATTATCATGTACCGTGATTTACGACGTTGCCAATTCGTCTCGCGTACTTAAGCGAGACACATTTATAGGAAATAGTTATAAAATTAAAATTAATAGTTTTAATAAAACATTGAAATTAATAATTTTAATAAAAAATTAAAATTAATAATAATCATAAAACATTTCATGTAATCATCGAATGTCCAAAAATTCGTATTTTTATAAATAGATGTAGAAAAATAGTTCGAAAACGTACGTTTACTAAGACGATTATTTGATAGCTAGCTTTTCTCTTTCGAATTTCTTTTTCAACGCATTTTTTTTGTAGTAACGAAAATAGAGCGTTTTTTCCACCAAAAATCGATACTTTCAATTTTGACGGCGGCCATTTTTTTCAAAATTCAATATTTGATATCATTTGTCCAAACACTAGATAATTTCATGCAAAATGCGTTTGATTTTTTATTTTGAATAATTGATCTCCAAGTAGTAGTGTCCACCTCGAAGAACGTTTTTTGAACAGCTGTCTGCACAAACCATTGTATCTACCGCATTTATATATATTTGTGAATACAAAATTTTCAAAAGACACTTAAGGCGGGATATACATTTGGACGGGGAAAAGTTAAGCAATTTTGAGGGATTTTTTCAACAAAGACATGATAATTCTACATTTATCAAGCTGCAGGTATATTCTAATAGTATAATTTAAGTACACAAAACAATTTTTTTTTAATTCAATTATCGTCAAAATGGCGGAGCTGTGGCAGAGTGTTACAGCAATATTGCCGCGGGAGTTGCGAATCGGCGTGCAGTCAAGCTTCCCGTACTTTGATTTGCAAAAAAATTCAAAACATTTTTCAGTGAAAACAAATATACTTTCTACTGAACAGTAATTGAAATGAAGAAAAGGCAATTTTAAGAGAATGGCACGCAATTACAAAAAAAATCAACATCTCGCCCAACATGTCTGTAAGATTTGGATTTAAAAAATTGTTTTTTTTTTTCGAACTTTTCAAAACCAATTTTCAAGCTTTGCAACTTTGGGAAAATTTTCTACATACATAGTTCTATCGTTCGAAGAGAAAAAAGAAGAAATCGATTTTTTGTTTGTTGTAAATATATATCACGCCTCAAAACCATGCTCTTTAATGTAAAAAGAAAAAACAAATTTGAATACCTCCGCACGTTTTCCCAAAAAACATTCACGTAAAATCCTTTTTTTTCCGGCCACGGGCTAGGTGTAACCCGTTAAAAAAACTTTTTCTTTCGTGCTTAACTTATTTTGTTGCTCACTAGGTGATGGGCCATGGTTGTTCATTTTTTCGCGATTTTCCTACTCTGACAAACTCGCGTATCATTTCGTTGGGAAATGTCAATAGAGATTAGACTTTCCTCAGAGGGACTGGGGAGGGAATATCTCTCTCTCTCTCTCTCTCTCTCCCTCTCTCTCTTTCTCTCTCATTGCTGGCGGGAGCGGCTCCAGGGCTGGCTAACTATGTAAATGAGAATGGCGAACGGTTCGCCTCTTCTTGTTCCTCCGCGGTTCAATAGACCTTCGACCCTTGGGTCCGGATAATTTGTTTACGAGCATCGCGTACACACGTGCAAACAAACGCACACATACGGGTGTGTCGAGGGGGCGGGGGAGGGGGGGGGGTGAATATCGTTCGAGAAGTTCTGCAACGCTGGCGTCTTGCCACGGACATCCTTTGATTCTCTTGGCTCATCCTTCTCTCCCTTCCGCTCGTGTTCTTGGCTCTCTGGGCCCCGCAGGCCCGGGGAGAATCCGGACGAGGAGCAGGAGGAAAGACCGTCCGGGAGAATACAGTAAAGAGAGAGAGAGAGAGAGAGAGAGAGAGAGAGGTTGCAGTTGACCATCGAGAGAGGGCCATCTCTCAGATTCACCGCGGCCTGGAGCACTTCTTTGCCCTGTGCTTCTCCTCCATCTTCCTCTTCCTTCACTTTCTTTTTTCCGCTTCTCTCCGTTCTCTTCCTTCATCTTCCGCTCCTCTCCTTTCCCTTCCTTCATCTTCCGCTCCTCTCCTTTCTCTTCCTTCATCTTCCGCTTCTTCTTCACCTCCTTGTTCTTGTCTATGGTCCTTTTCGTCCGCGTTATTTTCTTCTGCACCTCCGGCTTTCTCTTCATCAGCTTCTTCTCCGCCCTGCTCATCATCAGCCTCTCCTTCATCTTGCTCATCAGCAGCCTCTCCTTCATCTTCTCCTCCATGTTAATAGTCATCACCTTCCTCCCTATCAGCTTCTTCTTTTCCATGTTCTTCTTCGTCAGCTTCTCTTCTACGTTCCTGTTCATCAGCTGCTCCTCCACCATTTGCTTCGTAAGCTTCGTCTCTCCCACCTTTCTCTTCATCAGCTTCTCTTTCATATTTCTCTTCATCAGCTGCTCTACCTTCTCCCCCATATTCCTCTTCTTCAGCACCTCTTCCACCTTTCTCTTCTCCAGCTTCTTCGCCTCCTCCACCTTCCTCTTCTTCAGTTTCTCTCCCCCCTTTCGCGTTCCTCTTTTTCTGATCCTCCTCCACCAGCTCCTCCTGCACTTTCCTCTTCTTCAGCTTCTCCTGCACTCGGCAGTTCGCGGCATTTCCTCCCCCGCATACCGCCGCTCTGTAGCACACACGTATACACTACATCCGTACTTTATTCGTTCGTCGCGCGTCCATCTTTGCTTTCTTGCCTCTCGTTCTCGGCTATTCCTTTTTTTCCGCCTGCATACCTTCTCCCTCGTTTTGTTCGTTTCGCCGATGTGCAAGAAGCCACGAGCGCAAGAAGCGATCGGGCAGCCTCCACCTTCTCCTCCTCCTCCTCCCGTACATATGTACGATTTACATACGATTATACCGGGGCAAAGTCAAGGCACGCACACCCACGCCAACAAAGTGCCAAGAGCTTGAAGAAAGACGGAATAATTGTAATCCCGAGAGAGCGGAGAGAGCAAGATGGGCAGAAAGAAACTGCATGGCAGGTTAAGCGGACACGCTCCGAGTCTGCATCCGTCTATGGGAATGGACACGAAATGGACAGTGATTGGCCTATGAGTGGATGATGACTTGGCTGCTCGACGAAGGGATATGGAAGCGCGTCAATTGACGTGGCCCTCGGTCTATTTCCTTTTATTTTTTACTATCCCGTAGTTTTTTCCATTCGACGAAGCTTCGTTTCTGTTCAAATCTGACATTTCCAAAAAAACGTGCAAGCTGCGCTCCGGTCCACGTTCAAGGACGATCAAACCTTGGAGGACTGAGGGTCCTCGAAGGATCGACGAGTTGGCTTGCCTGGCAAATTATTCACCTGGCTTGAGGTGATCGCCATCAGGCCAGCCACATTGGAGCCTACCGAAGGGCTCGAACTTCACCGGGATTGTCTTCTGGCGATTTTCCACTAGGGAAGCTTCGCCGGCGCAACAATTAAGGTAGCAATGCTCAATAGTCTCGTCTTGATGTTCGCTCTTCTTTGGCAATTTACCCATCGCTACAATAACGTTTATAACGCGTGGTAAACATATAAACATATCAGCGATACAGGTTGGGATCTCTACTCATTCCCGGGGGGGTTTCTCTCGGGACATGTCGATGAAGACTATACATATACAGGCGGGAAGCAATGGGCGAGAAACGCAACACGGCGGTTGTCGGCGTGGGCCGCGCTCGGTAGGACACCGACACCCTGAAGAAGCCCAACGCGAGCTTCAGGCGCAAAACCAACCCACACCAAGTGCACACGTACATCATTCTCGCGTCCACCTATACACATCAATACACATACGCACACACAACGTGGCTCGAAAACAATGGCAGTCTTGTATCATCGCGCGCACCCCCATCAATGCCGCTCCTGTCACTTATTTCCATTTTTTCTTCTCGTCCTTTCGCCTCCCATCTGTGACGCCCTGCTGCCCCTTTCTTCTGCGTCGTTCTCGCCACCTCGCTGTCCCATTGCATGACGACGTGTCGTCGGCCATGTCGGTCGTACATGTAATGATGATTAAGTTTCGCGAATTCTGTTAGAATCGCTTCGATAGTAACGTGTACGCGAATCCACACGAGAGATCCCGCGCTGTTCTTGAGGGCCATGAAGACGCAATCCGCCATCTTGGAATTAGGGAATCAAGGGGCGGTTTAATGAGACGCGGGCAAGCGAAAGACCGGGGAAGTGGACAAACAGCGAGAAAGAGAGTTAGGAGTGAGGACAGAGATGGGAGGAGAAAAGAGAGAAGCCGAAGCTTTAGGAAAATCGAGAGAGCGAGAGAGAAGAGCGTTCAGTTGGTACTCAGGAACCGAGGTTCCCTAAAAGTGCCGGAAAGTTACAAATAGGGCAGAGCGCGGTCACTTCCCGAGTAGAAATATCGTCAGGCTAGCTTGATATTTGATCCGGGCCTGATCACGTTGTAGCAGGGAGGCCTCACTTAAGGTATGCCTCAATTTGTCTGATCCGGCTGGTCTAAGGCCATAGTCAGGCAACTGGATGTACGGTCGCCTCCAGTTGCCTGATCCGGCTAACTTCGGGCTGTGGTCAAGCAACTTGATTTACGGCTCTATGCTGTCCTATGTTGGCCTATGCTGTCCAGGCTAACCTGCACTGATGGCATCACATTCATCGGTGGAGGTTAGCCCGGACAGCGTAGGCCAACCAAACATTCTTTATTTAATTTAACTTTTATTTGATTTAAATTTTGTTTGATTTCGTTTTTATTTATTTTAATTTTTACTTTATTTAAGGCATTATTTATAATCCCGTGCATTTTTCTATTTTGAATATTCGTGGTACTTTTTGTTTCAGGAATAAATAGGGCATCCTGAGTAGGCCACGATTTTTCACTTTGATGAAGCCTTGAAAAAATGAAGCACTGATCAGGCCTTGATTTTGTACACTGATCAGGCCGAAGTCAAGTATTGCGTTTTAAAAATGATCAGGGCTTGATAAAAAAAAATCCTGATCAAGGCCGGATAACGAAATCAGGATGCCTGATCAGGTCTTTATTGCTGTCGGAGGAAGATTTCTACTCCGGTTGATCATGATTTTGTTCTAAACAGTATAGATCCGAATTAATGAAGTGATGAGTAATGATATCTTTTAAAATAGATAGGTGGTTTATTTGGCTATGTAACACCATAAAAAACTGTAGTAAAAACGTTGCTTACTAGACTAAACTGACATGAATATCAAAAAAGTCAGATGGCTAGATGAGCCAGTGGGATGCTAAAGGTTTTGTTTTCACAACAGGAACATTAAAAAAGAAGAAGAGAGCGTAGATTTATGTAATTTGTTTTCTTTTGCCACTTTTCAGATAATTTTGCCGTTGATGACTTTTTCTGCGGCACGTTTCATCAGATCTTTGGAGACTATAGGTCAGTTTTTCTCTTGTACTTTCGCATCCTGAAAAAAATATATAGTTTTTGTATAAAGATTCATAGGTACTTGGGATGGGGTTTCAACACCTGATTTTTAATGCAATTCGACTACAATGTAGTTATCTAATATGCTAGCACAACAAAAACAATACAAGCAAACATCAACCTGCAACTGTGGGGTCTAATGGGCCATACTCAAGAGACTTGTGTTCGCTCAAATGACTCCTTCCCCATTTTTTCACTAATTTGACCGAGCCTAGCCGAGCACCCTAGGACCATTGATATTAGATTATCTTTTATTCCGTCATCGTATAAATGCACTATTATTAAATCAAAATACACTTACTTGATTGCCGTAACATCACAAACATGGGCTGAAGAACAAAATATACGACGAACCGCTTTTTTTTTACTTTTGGCGCGAAAATAGTAGCAACGTACGTGACGTAAAGAAAAAGAAAATAAAATGAAACAGATGGAAAGAGAAAAAAGTGGTATCAGACCACAGACAGAGACACGGCAGCTGAAAAGACTGGAGGAAGGGAACCCGAGGCTCCGGAAAAGAGGTTCGAAAGACCAAGAAACGAATAAAATTAATAAATGTAATATAAGCGCACATCGGATAAGACAAAAGTCCCTCGACTCAGGATTTTAAGGGGTCTTCTCATTTTAGACGCTAAAAAAGGCTATTTTCATGTATTTTTTTGATAGGTTTACAATATAGATATTGATATTGAAGTTGTTACACTCAATAAATACACTTTCGAAATACATTTCTTTTAAAATGTATGTATTTATGTAACCTAAACAAACTTTAAACGCGCTTTTCTCGGAACAAAGTTTTTCGACGGCTTGGTGATGAAATCTTCGAAACTACTGAACCGATCCTTGTGAAATTTTAACCACATATTCTTTACAACTATAGCTATAGCGCATATCAAGGATTTTTTTTAAATGTTATATTTACTATTTTTTGCCATTTACGCGTTTTACGATTTTTTTATTGCGGACGATCCAACTTCGAGATTTCAGCAACAGCGCAGACCTACAATTTTTTCGGACATTGCTTCAACTACCATTTTTGTCTACAAACAGTGACTTACATAGACATTTTTTTAAAATACATTTCGGAAGTGTAACAGCTTTTATATCAATATCTATGATATAAACCTACCAAAAAATTCATGAAAATAGCCGTTTCTAGCGTGTAAAGTAAGAAGACCCCTTACAAAGCCCGACGCACACGAAAACTAAAGGGCGACGAAAAGAAGAAGAAGAACGAAAATGTCCCCCGTGAGGACGATGAAAAAAAATGTATTTTGCATGCGGCCTAATATACTTATATACGCGAGGGGCAAAAATGGTGGCGGGCTCCGTCGATTCAATTGCAATAAAAACAGTGAGCACGTAAACTCGCGGGGTGCGAGAGAGGACAAAGAGAGAGAAGGGAAGAACGAAGATGGTTCGAAGACGAAGATAGAGAGACGAGAAAAAGTGAGGGTCCAGTAGAGAGGGAGTTGAAGTCTCTCAATCTTTTTCTCCTCTCTCTCTTTCTTCCTCTCTGTGCTTCTGATGCCGATGATGCTGCGGTGCTCCTGAGATCGTATAGGTCGAGCCACCGCACGAGTTACGTATCAAGAATCCGCCACGGGCGTGGCCACGGATCAACGCGAGTACGCGCATCCCCAGCTTCTCGTGTGCTTTGCCGGATCTCTCTCTCTCTCTCTCTCTCTCTCTCTCTCTCTCTCTCTCTCTTTCCCCCTCGCCCCTCTCTCCCTCTTTCAAAGAGACATCCAAACTGACAAGTCGTCATCGAAGCAAAAATAAATCATTTGATTGGTCACCAATTGATTACCCATCGATCTACATCAATTGATTAGCATGTTCGTTTCTTCGATTCGCTCATTCATACCAACAATTCGTCTCAACCAGCTAATAATCATAACGAGGCTAAAAAAATAAAATAAAAAAGGAATTCGCAACCGCATAAGAGGTCGGCCGCGATTAAATCCCAAGATATCAAAGATGAAAAATGAAATTTCACATATATAAAACGGGGGGGTTTGATTCCGAGAGACCGCAGGTTCGTCCCCTCGTCGTCGTCGTGCTCTACGCCACAAGGAGGAGCCATTTGGTGGTCCCATAGAGATCATCGCGGCACCCATAAGGACCGCGAAGGGACGTTGCCATATAATTATCGAATTTATTCTCTCCCGTGACACGAGGCGAGGCCGAACGTGATCGTAAGAATAGTAGTAGGAATTGTACGATCCTCGCTCGTCGATTAATATATATATATATATATATATATATATATATATATATATATATATATATATATATATATATATATAGGGTGTCCCTCTTATCTCTGCCACCCGAAATAACTCGATAATTATCGACGTCACAAAAAAATGTTCCAGACAAAAGTTGTACGGTGTGAAGGGGACCATCAAATGCGACCAATTTTTGTATATCTCGGTGGAGGCGCTGACGCACAGTGAAGGTCACCTCCTCTTTTTTAAATGGAATGGTACATTTCTTTTTCAACCATCTTGTGGAGCACCTCGAGTCGCATAAAAAACATTAGGGGGTCAAAGTCGTTCAAGGTCATTCAAGGTCACCTATCAAAATGAAATACAAATCTAAACACCTCGGATCACTGCCAAATATTTGGTAGTGATCCGAGATACTTATATTTGTATCATCGATACTGACCTTGAATGACCTTGAACGATCTCGACCCCCTAATCTCCACAAGATGGTTGAAAAAAAATGTACCATTCCGTTGAACAAAGTTGAGGCGATTTTCACTGTGCGTCAGCGCCTTCACCGAAATAAACAAAAATGGTCGCATTTGATGGCCCCCTTCACACTCTACAACTTTTGTATGGAACATTTTTTTGCGACGTCGATAATTACCGAGTTATTTCGGGTGGCAGAGATAAGAGGGATACCCTGTATACATTTCTTCGTCTCTTCAGCCTTTTCCGTTTTGTCGAACCTCACCCTTTTTCAATTCTCTTTCTTTCACCGAACTCTGTTGCGCTCGTTCGTCTCAATATACGAATTGGGTTCGGTAGTGAATGTTTTTTTTGTTACTTTTGTATGTTCTTTACGTGTCGATACAGGAAGGACGAAAAAAAAACTTCAAAAGCAGATAATGTGCCGAAACCAGAAAGCTGTGAACGTTTGTTTGAATCGTATTTTTGTATCGTGGACAATCCCGCAGGTATTTGAGTGGGTCGATTCGAACGGGTCATCCTGTACACGAAGGCCTATTTTGGACCTATCTATGGAACGTTGACTACGGGATTTCTGGCTATTTTAGGGACGATTCTGAATTCGAATGCTGCAAAATCATCTTCAGTGTATTTATATATATATATATATATATATATATATATATATATATATATATATATATATATATATATATATATATATATATATAAACGTATGTATAGTAGTGCATAACCGTAGAAAGCGGAGGGCGCGCGCAAGAGCGTTTGCTTGGCCCGCGAGGTGCCCTCAGGACATGCGGGTGTATAATCTTTGCGGGCCGTGAAGAGAGAGAGAGAGAGAGAGAGAGAGAGAGAGAGAGAGAGAGCTCTCGAAGAAGAGCGGAGTTAAGAGTTTGGGCCCAATTACAGGGCCAGTACCACCGAACGAACGCCTCCACCTTATTTTTCGTCTTCTTTCTCTCGTCTCTTTTTTCCCTCTCTCTCTCTCTCTCTCTCTCTCTCTCTCTCTCTCTTGCTCTCCGTCTCTTATTACGTCCCTTGTCTTCGCGAGTCCCTCAATCCTTTCGAAAAACAGAGAAAGTAAGAGAGCAAGAAGAGAGAGAGGGAGACAGAGAGAGAGAAAAAAAGTTTGGTCCATCAGCCGATCGCGCAACAGTCCGCGTATCCGCGAATTTTGCGCGTCGACGCGAGCATTCAAGGTCGTGCGGGCAGGGAGGAATCCTCGCGGAGCAGACTCTCCCGGGGCTTGTGGGTGGACGACGAGTGTGCCCCCAGGGGTGAACAAGGGTACGAGAAAGGGGTGGGCGGTGGTAACAGCAGCGGCGAGGAAAAAATCGGTTGAGAGCCTCGCAGGTTCAAGCAGAGAGAGAGCTGAACGCTCCGTTTACGATTTGTTTCCCCACTTCTATTCTTAAGGGGCTATACCAGTGTGAACGCTGAAAATTTGGGCGACTTTCGGGAATTTTTTGGAAGAAAAGTACTCAATTAAATGTTTCGGAAAATTAAGAATATATTTGGCTATATTTGACCTATATTACGGAATTTTTGCATAGAAAAATATTGAGATCCAAGCGACTTATGCGCTGCCTTCGGAGGCGCCAAAAAAAGTTCCTGCACTGCTGACATGATTCCGGCCGATTGAGTAGCTGAAACCGGAAAAGGAAAAAAATGTTAAACCGGAAGGGATTTCCTGTACAATGACGTAGGATTTTCGAAAAATATCAAAATCTAACAAAATGGCGTAGTTTTGAAAAAAAGTCGGTTTTCTTGCCTATAAAATGGTCGTTTTTTTCATTGCCAAATCGCCATTTTTCATCCAATCAAAAATATCCTACGTCATTGTGGAGTAAATATATTCAAGAGTACTCAGTTCAAATTTCAAGTTAATCGGATAATTGCTCTTTGAGTTCCAATGTCAGCAAATTTAAAAAATATCATTTCGAGAAAAACGTGTTTAAGGCGTACCCCCACTTGTAGCGCCAAAAAAAGGCCTTTTTAATGATTTTTTTTAAAGAAAACTACAAAACTTTTTTAATCGATCAATATACCATCTTAAAGAACACATCTTGAAGAACTTTCAGTATGTTTTTTATTGAAAAATATTACATTGTTTAGTGGCAAATGGCCGTCAATGAAATAATGTTTTTATATACACGGTTTGCGCTGACCAACATTGCGGCGAAGTGGATCATCTGAAAAAAAAATGCGGATGGATTTAGTCAAATATAAGTATAAACTAGTCTTTAATCGAAGGATTTTAAAAAAGATTCATTTTTCACAAAATGGCGGACAGTCAAAGTTAATGGTTCGATTTTAACGAAAAAAAACGGCCGTTTTTTTGGCCATAAAACGGCCATTTTTTTTTTCGAAAAAAAAATCGAACGATTAAAGACTACATTTTTATGTATTAAATAAGCCTGCAAAATTTCAAGAAGATCGGTTCATTAGTGTTCGAGTAATCTTGGTCACCGACTTCAGAAATGCCATTTTGAGAAAAACGCGTTTAAAGTTTCAATTTCAGTTTACACGAAGAAAATATTTTTTTTTGTAAACTTACATAGAGTCATCTATTCCGGGCATAAAAAAACTGCATTTCAAATTGCACTTCAAAAAAATGCAATAAAAAAATCGATTTTTTCAAAATCGCAAGTGGGGGTAACCCCTTAAAGATTTAACCATCGATTTTTGCAAGATAAAATGATAAGAGACACGGCCTTGAATTTTTTAAGAATATTCTTGACTGTCGAAAAAGGCAACAAAAAAAATTGATTTTTTGAAAGTGTCACACTGGTATAGCCCGTTAAGCAATTTTTAAAAAGAAACTAAACAACAAGTTTTTCTCACTCCTCATTTTCGATCTCGAGCAATTCCGAAATGGTCCACCGGAAAGTAGTCCATGGTCGTCAAAAAAATAAACTTTTGTCGCAACCATAAAAAAGATCGAATGTTTCTTCTTCATACTTCGATCTGCAACTTTCGAAATTTCGAAACGTGTGATGCCGAATTTACATTCGATATCTTTGAGATCACGAAATATCGTTTATTCGTCTACGAACTCGTTTATTTCTCTCCCTCTCGCTACGGCTGTTATTTTATTTTTTCATTTTCATTTTAATTTACCCGTAATACGTAGCATTTAATACTGTAACGTTGATATTTGAAACACAAGCGTACGTTTGTGTGGCGGGGACAAGGCAATGGAAAAGAAAGATATGGAGAGCGTGAGCTCCCCCGCAACAATAACTTTGTCATATATATATAGCGAAAGGGAGAGAGAGAGAGAGGTGGGAAGAGCGCACGGATTGCTGGGCTGGATGCCCCGGGTCAAATCGATCAGCCATAGATATCCGATGTCGAACGCACGCGGTACAAGAGAGTGCACGGGAGGCGAACGCAATTTCACAAGGTTTTCATTCGTCGAAAGAGAGCCCACGGACAATTATAACTAGAGCCATACGCGACAATGCAAAGTCGCTTAATCACCGCGTTTCCATTTGTCCCTGGGGCTCATTTTTATCGATGTAGACGCGGCAAACTAGGCGTATGCATACAATATATATATATATATATATATATATATAAAATAATTAAATAAAAAAATAACAAGCTTTATTTTTCCCATCTTACCCCGTATGCGAGGCAAGATGACACAGCGCTGAGAGAATAATGGGACACGAAATATTGGCATCTTTCGCATATAAAAGTGGTTTCATTCTTAATACCAGCAATTTGATAAGCCAATCGTCTAAGTTCTGTAGTATCTGAGGCCTTAGGCAACAGTAACGGGTATAAAATCATGTGCGAATTTAACAATTTTTTTTCGTATGAAAAAGTGATTCACATAAAATTAATTACACATCTATTTAGTATGAATATCAAGCTGTTAGATTTTTTTTTCGACGTACAAAATGGCCGTCTTCTCGAAACTTTTCGAAACAGCTTTTTTTCAATTGGCATGACAAATAACTTCAACAACTTTCATTCGATTTACTTCAAATTCAAATGTTATGTTCCTAATTGCATTTCGCAGAGAAGTACGTAGGCAATTTCTGATTAATCGAAAAATTTTCATTTTATGAGCAGTTTATGAGCAGTTATAACGAAATTTTTCACTGAAAATTCATTTCTTAAGTTCAAATACCTACAACTTTTGAATAAAACAATATTTTTTTAATTCCGTACGTATTTCTCTAGGTATTCTAATGTAGATTGACGAGAATATTTGTTTTTTGTTCTAGGTAAAAAATTGTGGATGCTAAATGTCACACCGCGGAGCGCCTAAAAAAAGATAACAAAAGAAAATATTAGTAGTTGGCCATTTTGTACATCGAAAAAAAATATATATATATATTTTCCAAACAGCTTGATATTCATACTAAATAGATATGTAATTAATTTTATGAGTGAATCACTTTTTCATACGAAGAAAATTGTTAAATTCGCACATGATTTTATGCCCGTTACTGTGGCCTAAGGCCTTAATCCGAATAATCTTGCTTCCATATCATTTTAATCATTCGTGAGGTATTTTTCTTCCCCTGGTATAAACACCGATTGAAGAGGAACCAAAGACTTTGCTAGTTTTATTTCACCTTTTTTAACGTTAGAGGTCGGGGATTATCACGATTGATCACGCAGGGGGGGGGGGTGTTGTGACATATCACGTGTATTTTTTTGTAAGTGCGCAGACAATGCCATTTAAATATGCTAACAATGTATATATTATTTCGTTTGTCATAATAAAATACCGCACTCTCTATAGCTTGTGTCAGACGTTTCTTAACAAAAAAAATACACGTGATGTTGGGGGGGGGGCTGGCTAGAAACCTCACCACATGTCACCATGGAGGAGGGGGGGTTCAAAAAGTGGCCTAAAAAACCTCACGTGATTAAGGGGTTACCCCCACTTGCGATTTTGAAAAAATCGATTTTTTTTATTGCATTTTTTTGAAGTATAGGTATCCGGGCCCATACTTCTGTATGGGCCCGGAATAGATGACTCTATGTAAGTTTACAAAAAAAATATTTTCTTCGTG
>CALYCA010000057.1:0-26039 GCA_944452715.1 Ophion slaviceki | reverse complement strand
GTGAACTCGACCAGAAGAGGGCAATGAGAATGAGTTGAGGAAGAGAGAGAAAGTGAGAGAGCGAGAGAGGGGAAGATGTACGAAAAGAAGATGTAGGAGGAGAAGGAGAAGGAAAGAAGGACAGTGAATTTTCGGCCCAACGAGAATACAAACATAGCATCGAGTCATCGACGAAGCAGGGCCCTGGCCACCCGGCAATATCATTCCTTCATTCGTTCTCCATCTCTCTTTCTCTCTTTCCTTTCCGTTCTCTCGGCAGTTACGCATCCTTCTTCATTTCTTCTTTCTCGGCTTCATCACGCAGCTTCTACCTCCTTGCCAGCTACGATGCGAACTCCGCTGGCTGCACACCAGCGCGCATACCCATCTCCCTCCTCATCATCTCGCGATCCTTTATTTTCGAGAATACATGCCGCGCGGCGGAGCGCGAGGGAAGAGGGACGATGGCGCGAAGGAGGACGAGGAGCTAGGCATGAGTCGGGGCCTCCAAGAACAGAGTCGATGGTGGAAGCTGTGAGGAGAGATACGAAGAAGGTGAAGAGGAAGACGAGGATGGGGAAGGAGGGAGCAAGAAGATGGTGAAGGAGGAGAATGGAAAAAGTGGATGATGACGGAGGCGAATGGAGAACGTAGATGATGATGGAGGAGAATGAAAGAAGATTATGACGAAGGAAGGAGAAGTGGAAAATGGAAGGAGAAGATCACGAAGGAGGAATATAGAACAAGAAGATGAAGAGGATGGAAGAAGTGGATTGTGAAGGTAGGGATGATGAAGTAGAAGAGTGGAAAGCGAAGATGACGGAGGATAATATTGGCAGGAGAAGAAAATGAAGGAAGAACAAGACGATGATGGAGGAGGAGAACGGAAGAAGAACATATTGAAGGAGAATAAGCAAGAACTCAGAAGAAGACGATCATTAAGGAGGAGAATGAATGCGGAAGATGATCAAGAAGGAGATGATTGAGGAGGAGAATTGAAGAAGACGATGATGAAGAAGGAGAATGAATGCGGAAGATGATCAAGAAGGAGATGATCAAGGAGGAGAATTGAAGAAGAAGATGATGGAGGAGAAGGAGTTTGGAAGAAGATGGCGAGGAAAAAGGAGGAGGGCAACCGAAGATGCTGAAAAAGAAAGAGGATGGCCGAGGATGAAGAAGGAAGACGACAATCGGAGATGCTGAAGCAGGAGGAGGCTGAGAGAAGGTGAAGAATAAAATACGCTGAAGGACGAGGGTGGCAACCGAAGATGAAGAAGGAGGAGAAGAAACAGACCATGATGATGATGGAGAAGGAGAGACGAGAGAGCGAGGCAGAAGCGATGGGCTCCAGGGGAGTGGGCTATCTCGCTCGTACAGTGCGTGAAGCCCCCAGCTCGGAGAGATTAAAAAGAGTAGACAAAAAGGAAAAGGTGCTCCGGAGGAGATGGAATTAAAAGAGGACAAAGTAAAAAAGAAACAGGAAGAGGAGGAGAGACAGTGAGAGTGAACGGGGACCGGTGAACGAGAGTGAGAGGAAAGGGACTCGTGAAAAATGGGTACCTAACCAATGAGCGTGAGAGAGAGAGAGAGAGAAGAATGCTCCGGGCTATGCCGCCCTAATGCGACCCAGCTCAGCGAAGCAGCGAAACGATACAACCCGACCACGCATCGTCTTGACTCTTTCGCTATGTACACACACACACATAAATATATATGCCCATGTGTGTGTGTGACTATGGATGTCCATATGGTTACTCATCTCACATTTCGCCTGAGTGACACGAACCTTCGTACGAGGTGGGCGCGAATGAAGAGCGTAGAGAACATTTAATTGGAGGCAAGGTGATGGCGACTCCCCCAAGCCGAAATTTCCCTTGGTACGGCAATCGAGTCGCGTTTTGGGCCCGTTCGACCAGCGGGAGGTAAAAACGTGTTCCGTGTACGTGGCTCAATGACCTTATTCCTGTCCAATTACCTTGTTCCTCCGCATCGACCTTATTCCCGGCCGCCAACCTTATTACTGCCCAATGACCTTACTACTGCCCAAAGACCTTATTACTGCCCAATGACCTTATCACTGCCCAATCACCTTACTACTGCGCAATGACCTTACTACTGCCCAACGACCTATTACTGCCCAACGACCTTATCACTGCCCAATCACCTTACTACTGCTCAATGGCCTTATTACTGCCCAATGACCTTACTACTGCCCAATAACCTTATTACTACTGCCCAACGACCTTATCACTGCCCAATCACCTTACTACTGCTCAATGGCCTTACTACTGCCCAATGACCTTATTACTGCCCAAAAACCTTATCACTGCCCACTTACCTTACCACTGCCCAAAGACCTTATCACGGCCTAATGATCTTCTTATTACACAATGACCTTATCGCACCCCAATGACATTATCCTTGCCTGGTGATCTTATGTCTCCCTAATGCTTTTGTTTCTGCGGAATGACCTCATTACTGCCCCATTAAGGCAAGACGTTATTTTTCCCTGGTGATCTAATGCCATCCTAATGACTTTATTTCCGCGCAATCTATACATTTTCCCGCAATTGCGTTATTACTGCCCAATTACCTCATTACTGCCCAATGACCTCATTACTGTCCAATGGCCTCATTTCTACCAAATGACCTTATTTTCCACGTAACCTTACTTATCCCAAATTAGCTTAGCTACTTTATGAACTTGGCTCAGAACACTGCTCGATGACCTTATGTGATCTTATCCAGGGAGGAGAAAGTGGTGGGAGGAAGATGAGGCCGAGAAACGCGTATGAGTCTCTACCGCGCTAAAGAGGAAAGAGAGAAAGGGAGAGAGAGGCTCGAAATTGTAGATCGTGAAAGGGAGAGTGACCCCCTCCCTGCCAATGTGTATGGTGCTACTGCTGTGTTTCCGAGCGAAGTGAGCGTTGCAAATCGCTGATCCGTGGTACGTGAAAAAGTTTTTGTGTTACGTAACGAGAGAGAAAGAGAGAGAGAGAGAGAGAGAGAGAGAGAGAGAGAGAGAGAGAGAGAGAGAGAGAGAGAGAGAGAGAGAGGGAGAGAGAGAGGGAGAGAGAGAGAGTCTCGACGATTATCGGCCAGCCTCGTATCAATAAAGTGTATAACTTCGATAACGTGATATTATAAGCCTTCGCAATTTACACCATCGTGCTTGGCTGTGCCAGGGCGTGTAATGGTCCCTTGGCCAGGGCACACATTAACCGCATGGCCGTTTTTACTCTCCTTCTTTCTCTCTCCTCTCTCTCTCTCTCCTCTCTCCCTCTCTCTCTCTCTCTCTCCTCACTCCTCTCTCCTCCTCTCTCTTTCTCCACCTAGCCTCACTTCTTTCTTTCAGCCATGCTGTATTCCATCGCCACGGATTTATATCCCCCTGCAGATTAATAAGCAGCCCCTCCGGCCCCCTCGCCCATACGTGGACAATTTATTGCCATTTTTTATTCTCGCACCGACTCGATCGTGGCGACGGAATTTGGATTTTGTGCTCGAATGGTCTAGCATTTGGGGAGAACGAGCGTTTTCCCAGACCCGTCAGGGACTTAGTTGGGGCCCGTGTCACGGATTAGGATCCATTCGAGGGCCTGGATGAGGCCCCAATTTCCTCCCCCGAGAGCGATAAAGCGACGAGCTCTTGCGGTTCACAGGGCTGAGGAAGAGTGTGTGTGTGTGTGTGTGTGTGTGTGTGTGTGTGTGTGTGTGTGTGTGTGTGTGTGTGTGTGAGAGAGAGAGAGAGAGAGAGAGAGAGAGAGAGAGAGAGTAAGTGATACCGACGCGGTTCTTCGGCTAATTAGTCGCGGAGGCCATGTCCTATGAGAGTGTGTCTCTCGCGCTTGATCCTCGATTTTACTAATGACCAGAAGAGTCGACGACTCTCATATCTCTCTCTCTCTCTCTCTCTCTCTCTCTCTCTCTCTCTCCCTGTGTGTGTTATCACCCTAGGTGGAAGGTCAAGGTGACCTTGAAAATAGAGCACGCGGCGTCTCTTTCTGTCTCTCCCGACCTTCGTCGCCCCTTCTCTCTCTTACTCTTTATTTCTGTGCTGCTCCGCGCCATTTCTATTCTGCCCATCCTAAGTAGAAGGTCAAGGTGACCTTGAACGTAGGACACGTAGCACTCTCTCTATCTCTTTCTCGCTCTATGGTTTCTCGTGCTGTCCCATGACACCAGTATCCTTCACGTCTCGACCGCAACGTCAAGGTGACCTTGTAAACAAGGCTTGTCACTTTATTTTTCAAATTGTATTTTTCCTAACAGTGCCTAACAGTGAGTTCTCAGGTCAAGGTCGGACTCTGCCTGACCCGCGTAATCGTATTTTCCGTCTTGGAGTTTGTTTGGATTTGGGCTCGCGTAGGGTCACATCGGTTTGATTGGAGTCGGCAGGCTACCGCGATGAAGCGCCGGGCATCGTAGTCCCCGCGATCACGCCCAACGCTCGAGAAGTTGCGATCGTGCTTGTGCGCCTTGCTCCCGGCGTTGATGTCTCCCGCTCTTCGACTCGTTCCAGCAGTTTTAAAGCCAATTTCTTTTTTTTTCAAATGGTTAAATATTTTTTAAAACTATTCGAAAAAAGACACTTTTGTGAACGGTAAATGGTAGCGGGTCTCGCTGCGCTTGGCTCGATCGGCCAGGCAGCTATGGAGCCCTATCTTATCGACCGGTCAAGCCACCGCGGTCATGGACGCGCGCATGCGCTCCCAACACATCGCGGCTCTCGGTCGAATCTAGTTTTTTGGAATTTCTGCACTGGCCCACGAGAACCATCTCTTTTTTCTTCCTCTCTCCCTCTCTCTCGTCCTATATATATATATATATATATATATATATATATATATATATATAGGACGAGAGAGATATACATATATGTATATATGTGTATATATATAAGAAACCGGAATATTACGTAACGCTGAGAAACGGGTGCAGATATCCCAGTGACTCGCGGGTCATTAAGCAAAAAAGAGAGACAGCGGCTGTGGACGGAAAAGAGAGTGAGAGGGAGGGAGGGACGAGAAAGAAAGTGAGAGGGCCCACGAGCTTAAAAAAATAACACAAGAAAAAAAAATTACGCGCATTTTCTTTTTCAATGATCGCACTCTTGCAGACTGCATATTGAGACTGTTGCATATTAAAAATGGTACAGTTAATTTTTTGTCCCAGTTGTAAAATTTGGAGTTTTGGATAATTACAGGATCAGTTCTCAATACAATATACTCTTACGAGCAAGCTTAATTCAACTTAACTTTAATTTCAAGATAAAATGTAATGATTTGGGTTTTTAAAAAATTTATTGCATACACATTAGGGTGGCACAATTTTGAGCTCTATTTTTTTTCTGTTTACTCGCCATTCAATTATCTTCTTGAAAGGAAAAAAAAATGTTGCGGAAACTGCGAGTAGTAAAAAAAATATTTAGAGGTCGCTGACGCCTCCCAAAAATTGGAATTTTCGTTGAAAAATTGATTTTTTTTTTCGTCCACTTTCGCCCATGAATTTTACGCTTTATAATTTAAAAATGAACCTGGCGCAAGCTCTAGCCGTCCGACGAATAATTAGTGGTCGCTTTCGAAATTCTTTCGAAATTCAGAATTTCCGCCAAAAAATAAATCTCGCATGCACCATAATTCCCTGTAGCATAAAAACAAAAATAAACAGCGGTGTTACATTTTCTGAATAATTTCTTATAATAATTTCTAATAAACACCAATTAGACAATTTGTGTTATTATTTTATGAGCACAAACAGTATAATTCTTGGGTTAGAAGTGTGAGGTAAATTTGAAAAATCTGTTTCTGAAGAAAAAAGGATGAATTGTTTTGAAAATTTTACAAAGCGTCAAATTCATGAGTGAGAAGAGTAAAAAAAATGTAAATTTCGAAGCTCTTGAGCGACCACTAAATATTCATTGTCCGGCCAGAGTTTTCGCAAGGTTAAATTCAAAATTATGAAGCGGAAAATTTATGGGTGAGAAGTGCACGAAAAAAATCGTCTTTTTAATGGAAATTTGAATTTTTGGGAGGCTTGAGCGACCTTTAAATATTTGTTGACCGCTTGCAGCTTCCGCGAATTTTTTTTAAGAAGATAATTGGATGGTTCGAAAAAGGAAAAAAATAGGGCTCAAAATTGTGCCACCCTAATACACATATATGTATGTATCCATAATAAATGAATACTGTTCATACTTGCGTAGGGTCATACTTGCAATACTGTTCATACTTGCAAAGTTTTCGCGCGAAGTTTTGCGACCGAGCAAAATATGATATTTAATGGTTTTGCAAGTCCCTTTCGAAAAAAATATACCGTATTTTTACCGAGCGTAGTATTTGTCAAAAAAAAATTGAGCACCCTGGAAAAAATCCATTTTCAGTTCAGCAGAATGAAAAAAATTATATTCCGAATACAAAATAGTCTTTAAAAAACTTGTTTTTAATGGTATTAAATTCTATTTATCGACTTAAGGGGTAAAGCCACGGTAGAATTTTCGAAACATCGATTTTTTTTCTCGCTAAAACGGTGCTTTATCATCACAAGAATAATTTACTATTCGATTTATAGCAAAGACTTTTTTTTACCGATTTTGAGCGTATAACGTAAGCCAACCTCTGGCACGGCCATGGAGTACCTAAAACTTTAAACGCATTTTTCTCGAAACAGCTTTTCTGCAATGAGCTTTGACAAATAACTTCAACAAGTTTCACTCGATTTACCTCAAATTTTAAAGTAATGTACCTAATTGCATTTCGCAGAGAAGTAGGGGAGGCTGGGGTCGATAGAAACACGGGTCAAATGAAACAAGTTTACTCGAAGATGGTTATTGATAGCGGGGTGGCCCAAGGGGGGAAGGAACTGCTTTGCATATCGGAACCTGTTGCTCAGTTCACGTCGTTGCTCCGAGAGCGTCGAACATTTTATGTGGGTGCATCGCTTTTTCGCCACAAAAAGTACGTTTTTTTATTACTATTATTTTGCGTATTGCTCCAAAACTATTGTTCCTTCATTAGCGTTGTTTACAATCATCATTACTGTGAATATCCCAGTGAGTTTATTGTGGTCAGCACCTACCTGCAACATTTAGGTTTTTTGTTGTTTGATAAATTATTGGAAGCGAGGTTATGGGGGCAGTTGAAACAAACGATTCGAGGTCAATTGAAACGTGTCTCTATTGACCTGGACAAACGTTTTATACGTAAGTAAGTTTGCCAAATCTTGTTTTTTTTTTAGATGCCAAGAAACCGTCCGAAACTACGAACCGCGGAAAATTATAAAAAGGCATATGAAGATGCCAAAAATATATTTAAAATTAAAAATATCAAAACGCTAAATAGGAGTAGGAAAATGAGAAAGTCAACAATATACCCGATATCCCAGGCAAAAAAAAGA
This sequence comes from Ophion slaviceki, assembly GCA_944452715.1. NCBI lineage: Eukaryota > Metazoa > Arthropoda > Insecta > Hymenoptera > Ichneumonidae > Ophion > Ophion slaviceki. The sequence goes on along the minus strand of CALYCA010000057.1, from coordinate 18,665 downwards.
CAAGGAAAGAGACTAAAGAGAAAGACCGCAGAAAACAGGCTAAGAAAGTAAAAAATAACCTCGGGGAAAAAAATAAAGAAAAAAGCAAAGAAAAGAAAAAGTAAAAAAAACGCGTTCTTTTCGCAAAAAAAGAGAGTAGAAATCAAAATTTTAAAACCATCGAGGGTCATCTTGTTGCGAATCATGTTTACAATATGTGGTTCAAATTTCAAGAGAATCGTTTTATTAGTTTTAGAGATACGATGGAGCTAGATTTTGAAAACGTTTTTTCGAGAAAAACGCGTTTGAAGTTTATACTATGAAAAACTCTTACCTAAACTCAATCAGCAATTCCTGCACCGTACAAAATCCCTTCTGATTGCTCATCATCGTCGATTTCTTCAAGTTTTGCGCTCTTTCGATTTTTTTGAAAATTTCAAAGTGGACTGGCCCTTTAAGGGGTTACCCCCACTTGCGATTTTGAAAAAATCGATTTTTTTTATTGCATTTTTTTGAAGTATAAGTATCTGAGAATAGATGGCTATATGAGTATAGGAATAGATGACTCTATGTAAGTTTACAAAAAAAAATATTTTCTTCGTGTAAACTGAAATTGAAACTTTAAACGCGTTTTTCTCAAAATGGCATTTCTGAAGTCGGTGACCAAGATTACTCGAACACTAATGAACCGATCTTCTTGAAATTTTGCAGGCTTATTTAATACATAAAAATGTAGTCTTTAATCGTTCAATTTTTTTTTCGAAAAAAATGGCCGTTTTATAGCCAAAAAACGGCCGTTTTTTTCGTTAAAATCGAACCATTAACTTTGACTGTCCGCCATTTTGTGAAAAATGAATATTTTTTAAAATCCTTCGATTAAAGACTAGTTTATACTTATATTTGACTAAATCCATCCGCATTTTTTTTTCAGATGATCCACTTCGCCGCAATGTTGGTCACCGCAAACCGTGTATATAAAAACATTATTTCATTGACGGCCATTTGCCACTAAACAATGTAATATTTTTCAATAAAAAAATTACTGAAAGTTCTTCAAGATGTGTTCTTTACGATGGTATATTGATCGATTAAAAAAGTTTTGTAGTTTTCTTTTAAAAAATTCATGAAAAAGGCCTTTTTTTGCGCTACAAGTGGGGGTAACGCCTTAAATAGCTTCTGCCTAAGTTCAGGGCATATTAGACACAAAATCAATAATGCTATCATGTAACCAGATAATCTAGATATAGCCCATTACCAAACAGACAGATTTTCTCAAAAACGTTCCAATTGACCCCAGTCTCCCCTACGTACGGAATTTCTGATTAATCGAAAACTTTTTATTTCATGAGCAGTTTTATACGAAATTTTTTACTGAAAATTCATTCAAATACCTACAACTTAATTCAAATACCTACAACTTTTGAATAAAACAATATTTTTTAATTCCATACGTACTTCTCTAGGTATTTTAATTTAGATTGACGAGAATTTTTATTTTTTGTTCTAAGTTAAAAATTTTGGATACTAAATGTCACGCCGCGGAGCGTTTAAAAAACAGATAACAAAGAAAATATTAGCAGTCGGCCATTTTGTACATCGAAAAAAATATATATATTTTTTCTAACAGCTTGATATTCATACTAAACAGATGTGTAGTTAATTTTATGAGTGAATCACTTTTTAATACGAAAAAAATTGTCAAAAACGCACATGATTTTATACCCATTACTGTGGCCTAGCCCCTTAAAAATGCATCTTTAATCTGTTGACGAAAATTGTAAAACACATGAGCACTTTTTTCGTTTCATTTATAATTATTTTCTAAAACAATAATTTTCTTACTTTAACATAAGATATGAAAAAATATGTTAATAATTTTTCGTGCTGTAAATAAACGATAAGACGTAACTTTGTAAAGATTGCCGTCTTTTTATTTGTAAATTTGGTTAATATGACAATTTCACAAAAATAGCAACATTTCTCCAAAAAATGAACGTAAAAAGGCGTCAACTATTATACTATTGAGTGGTTAAATTAATGAATGGAATGATTCAACGAAAAATAAAGTGATTATATTTTGTGATAAGTCTAAGAGTTTTGCCGAAGAAGTAAAAAAATCTTGAAATTTATTATAAATTTAACTTTGACCTTGTACAACATATGACAAAGCAGATTTATAAAAAAAAAAGAATAAGACAGCTTTTTTATAGAGCGTTTAGTTCCCTATAAAAATAAGTCTTCGGCATCATTTACCCGTTAGCGAGTTATAAAATTCAAAAAGAAGCAAGCAAAATTTTCTTCGTATCATTAACATGGGAAATAGAAAATCGCGGCGAGGAACCTCTAAATATTAATATCAAAACCTCGTATTTCAGCATGCCTCTTATTTCATCTCACTGCTACTACTGAATGGGGCATTTGAAGAAAACAAATTGTCGAATTTTTTTTTAACCACCCAAATGGCTACTTTTCAATTGTCACCCTGTATATATGCCATTTTTTTCGACGACTGTGTAGCATTGTGAATATTGTGAAAACCAAATTTTTCGATATTTTTAAAGAACATTTTTTTGCAATTTTTTTTCTATTTACTTTTTTTTACGTCTAATATTTTTTTATGAAAAAATCTTGATTATTGCGAAAAAAAAACATTTTCAATTCAACGAAATGAGTCAAAGATGCAAAATGTATCCTCTAATTGACGAAAAGTGACAATGTATACTCTAATTGACTAAAAGTGACAATTTCAATCGTTTGGATCACAACGAAAGAAAAATCACAGCGGTTTGAATTCTTGAGACCTTTTGGGATACTTTGAGTGTAGAAAAAAACCGAAACTATCCTTAGTCTATCCGTTATTTGTTGAGTTATCTCAAGTTTAGCAAAAATTCGTGAAAACGCAATTTTTTACCTTTTTTTAAACAAGGTTCGTGCATCGAAAAAAATTGTTAATCAAAAAACAATAATTACGCCTTATAGAGAATAGTTTAAAGTTTTCAAAACCGTCCTTTTATTATCTGTACGATCATCAGTTCCCAAGTAATGAATTATCAAAGTCAAAAAGGTCTTTTTTGCTTTGAACAGCGATAACTCAGCGAAAAATCATCGTACAAAGCTCACGAACCGCTCAAATTAAAGAAAAAGAATCAAGCTAAACGAGCTTTAACATGACGTTGCTGAAAATAAATTATTCAAGCCCGTGGACCTCTTGAAAGATGGGCAAAAATTTTAATAAAATGTTTTTTGTTGATCTCTTTAAGCTGAATCATAAATGGTCAATGATAAAAATATTTGGCCTCCGGATCTCAAAACTAAAGACTTCAAGCTTAAATTTGATTTTTTTCTCATTGCTCTACGATCATTTTTCACCTTCTAAAAATCACCTAAAAATTTAGAAATTTTTTCGTATCCTGTAATTTTTGTGTCCAATATAAACCGGGTGTCCCATTTAAATATTACACCTGATTTATCTCGAAAAATACTGCTTTTGGTAAAAAAAGTCATGTTCCCATTAAAAAAAAACATGTCAGCCATCTTAACGTCGCCATTTTGAATTTTGAACCAAAAGGATTTCTTTTTTAACTTCTCCATTGAACCCTAAATGTTTTATTGTATTCAGTACTTGATCGGAGCTCTATTTCTCGAGATAAATCAGGCGTAAGATTAAAATGGGACACTCGTTATATATCAATAAAATTAATAAATATCATATCGATATATTACTATACTTAAAATATGTTAAATCATGAATATATTTAACTTTATCATGATATATACAGTTTTCGCCTATCGAATTAAAAATAGTTATTTTTTCAAATATTTCGTTACAAATAAGAATAATGATAATAAATTAATTAGTCGGATCAAGCGTGCGTAAGCGCAATCAATCGCAGCGAGCGTTGCGTATATTACACCCGCGAGAAACGTGAAAGTTTATACATATGCACCTATGCATATATATGGGAATCAATCGAAAAATCAATTTCTCAGCCGCTCCTAAGCCACGTCGTATGGTAATCGCGGCCTTAGCGTATGATTGTCGTTATATCATCACGAGTGCGATGAACGGTGAAAAAAAAACACGCCGAGAAATTTGTGCTTATCGGTGAGCGAAAAAAAAGCATTGAAAATACGTCGCTGGTTATCCCGGTGGAGAAATGCACGAGCGTAACGTAGGCATACGAGTGAACGTACGCTTTCTTATCGTGCCCAACTTTGTAACGTCGGTGCTCGACGTGGCGCAACTTTTCAATGACGGAGGAAAAAAAAGGGAATGAAATTAAAACCGCGAGGGGAGAAAAAGAAAAAGTGATTCATTATCGCATTATTGGAGTACATCAGTAGATGGCTATCACCAGCGATTTTTCGTTTGTCTATTTTTTTGTTTGGTATTATTTCTATGGTTTTTAAAACTTAATTGTATAATTATTGTTGCATATTATTACATAATTGTCATATGATTATTACATTTTATTATCATTTAATTTCCATTGTATTAAAATACCTCCATATTGTTATAAAATTGTTATATTATTGTTATTATTGCATTTCCATTATATTACTTTATAATTGATCATGCATACTGTGATATAATTGTTATCCGATTATTATAAATAATAACTATTGGATGTTTTTTTAAAAATGATTATAAATGTTTATCGTTATTGCATATTGCTATATAATAGTTATATGATTATTATTATGTACTAGTTGTATTTTATTCCTTTTTAAGTGTGTTTACATAAATGCCCCTCCCTTCTCATTTACATGAATTATTTTGCAATGATTTTCTTATATCTGTCCTAGCTGCTAGTTTCTCAAATTGTCGCTTTTATTTTCCAGTCCTCCATTCCTCCAGTTTATTTATCATTTCTTGATTTATTCCACGGGTAAGTTCTTGAACCCACCGCCCCTCCGACCGCGCTGAAATTTTACTCAAACCTTCCTTTTAATATTGCAAGACAACCTCTAAAGGAATTTTTGGCCACGCGCAATAGTTTTTGGGTTTCGGTTTGTTTGGGTATTTTTGTTTGAACAAAACGGAGACGTAGCAGATATAGATATAGTCGATGTTCGTTTAAAAAAAACTTTAAAATTTAATTTCTCGAAAACTATTGCGAGTCGCGAAAAATCCCTTTAGGGGTTACCTTAAAAGATTAGCAGGAAGGTTTGTGTAAAATTTCAATTCGATCGGGGAGGGGTTCGGAACCTTACCAAAAAAAAACTTAAAAATTCAATATCTCGAAAGGAATTGCAAATCGCCAAAAATCCCTTCACGGGTTGTCTTAAAATGATAAAAGAAAAGTTTGTGCAAAATTTCAGCTCGATCGGAGGGGGTGGGCGGGGGGTCGGAACCTTATCCTCCTTAAGGCCTTAGGCCACTCTGGAAGCCAAAAAGGGCGTATTTTGTGATTTTTTCAGCGAAGCCATAAAAAAAATCGAAATTACAAAATAGGGGTCTTATTATACACGTAATTGACTATATAAAATTATTTTTTTCATAGCTAAGCTGTCAAAATGGCGACTGTGCAGCATTTTTCCGATAACGCCTTTATTTTTGGAAGGTCAACGGCCAACAGCTATAATTTTTGAGTTATGATGAGACACTATAGTTTTTTCGATTATACATAAGAATAGCTATAGAAGTACGTAGGCTTTTTTTGATATATTATTTTTTGTCAAAATGGCGTATTTTTTAAACAGAAAGTATAAAATGTCATGAGAAAATCGTCAGAAAATTGTTTGTAAAAAAGGAACGATGCAATAAAATTTTTTTAACTACGTAGTGCCTTAGGAAATGTAATTCTAAATATACAGTTAAAATTTCAAGTGAATCGGTTGAAATTTGATTTAGTTATGAGTGCGGCCGACTTGAAAAATGTAATTTTGAGATAAACGCGTTTAAGGCGTTACCCCCACTTGTAGCGCAAAAAAGGCCTTTTTCATGAATTTTTTTTAAAGAAAACTACAAAACTTTTTTAATCGATCAATATACCATCTTAAACAACACATCTTGAAGAACTTTCAGTAATTTTTTTATTGAAAAATATTACATTTTTTAGTGGCAAATGGCAGTCAATGAAATAATGTTTTTATATACACGGTTTGCGGTGACCAACATTGCGGCGAAGTGGATCATCTGAAAAAAAAATGCGGATGGATTTAGTCAAATATAAGTATAAACTAGTCTTTAATCGAAGGATTTTAAAAAATATTCATTTTTCACAAAATGGCGGACAGTCAAAGTTAATGGTTCGATTTTAACGAAAAAAGTCGAACGATTAAAGACTACATTTTATGTATTAAATAAGCCTGCAAAATTTCAAGAAGATCGGTTCATTAGTGTTCGAGTAATCTTGGTCACCGACTTCAGAAATGCCATTTTGAGAAAAACGCGTTTAAAGTTTCAATTTCAGTTTACACGAAGAAAATATTTTTTTTTTTTGTAAACTTACATAGTCATCTATTCCGGGCATAAAAAAACTGCACTTCAAATTGTACTTCAAAAAAATGCAATAAAAAAATCGATTTTTTCAAAATCGCAAGTGGGGGTAACCCCTTAAAGTTAGTAGAAAGTCACGATATGAATAATTTTTCAATACCTTTAATCTTCAACAATCTTGGAAAATCAAGTACTTAGAGATTTTCAACCCCCGTAATCTTTTGGAATATAATTTTATAGGTACAAAGGTATCTTTTTAACAAAAAATAAACAGATTTTCGGAAAATCGCAGAGTGGCCTAAGGCCTTAACTTCCGTACACTCGAAAATATGTCTGAAATTTTCAATATCCTGCTTGCCTGTTCTACATTTTCCGCCTGCATACTCATTTTTCCGGTCTTTCCCGACATTTCCACACCTTATCCTTGCCCACGTTTGTTTACACTCACCGCTAATCATCTTGTCTTCCCAATATTTTTCCACGTGTATACGTGTGTTCCTACGTTTATATTCCTTGCAGTACGTTGACGCATCGATTTTGTTCCAATCGTAATGAATTTTTGTTCAATTTTGATTTTTATGCCTTTTTCTATTTTTCGTTCGAGCTCCCTTACATTTCAAAAACCCCGTAATCGGAAAAAATAGAAGGCCAGTTTTTTGACAGGTGATGATGTAGGTGCCGCGGGTGCTAAATCCAAGTTTGCCTAAAAATCGGGGTACAGGGTTATTTTTTAGGGGATGAAGGGGGATGGGGGTGGATTGCTGCCAAACTACAACTTCTACGAGGTCGGCGCCGTGAGACAAAATGTTCAGAAGAATCCGGGCTTTAGTTTTGTCCACAGCGCCGAAGTCGTGGTAGTTCATTGTGGGGGTGAAAAAGTGGGATGAAATTTTAAAAAATCAGTTTTAATTCAATAACTTCTTAGGATAAATTCGTACATTTTTTGTTCAAATGGAAACGTTGTAGCCCTTGAAAAGACGCGGCAATCAAGTATTTGATCATTACTCTTCAATAATGTCTTCACCCCCAAAGAAATTGTTGAACTACCAAAAAAAATTGTTTATTGAATAACTAAAAAACAATCGATTTTTCGTGTTTGGTTTAAATGTACGAAATGTAGAGAATAATTTTCTCAATATTTTCGTTTCTATGGACCACCCTGGAATTTTGGTTTTTCCTGCCCCTCTCGGGGGTTGAAAATAAAAAATGAAATTCTGGGAAAACTATTGCCCAGGTAGGAATTGACGATGAAAAAAGGGCTTGCCAAGCTCTGAAACAAGGCTCACATTTTTTAATTCAGGCTGAGCACCAGCCTGATTTCAGGCCTAGCTGAACCTCTGAATGATAACGCGGTTTCAGGCTCTTGCACACAGGCTTGACCAAAGGCTGGTAGAAAAGCCTGTACTAAGCCTGAAACGACGAAACAACAAGGCTCAAAACGAGCCTTAATGAAGCCTTCACGAGCATTTATGACCAGGCTTTTCCCAAACTCTTCCCGAGGCTATATGAGGCCTGTTTTTAGTTTTCTATATTCTACATTAGGGTAAATTTAATAAATTTGTAAAGAATTCATTTGATTTGTTATATATATTTATTATTTGTTACAAAATATATATAAAAAATATTTTTAAAAACAACACTTTATTTTATTGCGTACTTTTATTTTCGTATATACTTTTTTGTGTACCTCATAAATATCGATAAGAGCATATGTTTAAATGTTCTGAGCTGCCCCCTTCGCTTTCGTTTTTCGTGCTTTCGCACCCGACAAATTTGTTGCTAAATTTTTTTTTCATAAAAGTACAGAAAAATATTATTTTAAACTTATTTTATTTTATCACAACCTGAAACAAGCCTGCATCCAGCCTTGATTTTTCAGCCTCAAAATTCACCGGCTGAATAAAGCTTGAAATAACCCTGAGTATAGGCTAAGCAGCCAGTCTTGGTTCCAGGCTGCTCCAAACGATGCAATGAAACCTGGGCCAGGTCTGCCTCACTCAGGCTCGGTGAAACAAGGCTCGCACAAGCTTGTTTCCATTGTCAGCCTTTTAATTTCCTACCTGGGTGACCGCACGAATTCGCCGCCGTGGAACAATTTTTAGCTTGAACCATCAGCTACATTTTTGTCTACAGCGCCAAACTCGTATTTCTTTTTTTTCGGTCAACAGTTTTCCCAAAATTTCATTTTGAATTTTCAACCCCTGGGAGGGGTTGGAAAAAGCAAAATTCAAGGATGGTCCATAGGATCGAACATATAGAGAAAATTATTTTCTGCATTTCGTACATTAAAACTATCCCCGAAAATTCGATTGTTTTTGAGTTATTCAATAAATATTTTTTTCTATATTTTAACCATTTTTTGGGGGGTGAAGATATTATCGGAGAGGGATGATCGAATACTGGATCGACGCATCTTTTCAAATGGTAACGACGTTACCATTTGAACGAAAATTGTATGAATTGTTTCTAAAGAGTTATCGAATTAAAACTGATTTTCCAAAATTTCACCCCACTTTTTCACCTCCAGAATGAACTTCCATGACTTCGGCGCTGTGGACAAAAATAAAGCCCGAATTTTTCTGAACATTTTATCTCCCAGCGCCGACCTTGTAGGGGTTGTACTTTGGCATTAATCGACCCCCATCATCCCCTTCATCCCCTTAAAAAAACCCTACACCCCGATTTTTAAGCAAACTTGGATTTAGCACCCGCGGCACCTACAAAATCATCTGTCAAAAAACTAGCCTTCTTCTAATTTTTTCCGATTCCAATATACAGCACGACTGTAGTATACGCTTTTTATTGTTACTTTTATTTTCCCCAATTTTAAGGGTTACTATCTATAATTGCTCTTACCTCTTCCCTTAGGCATATTTTTAGCCACCTACCATCCCTCATCGTCATTATTTCAAATAGATACCTTCCGGCCCTTTTCCATACTTCGACTTTCTATATGATTATTATATATAATTATTATCGCATATTGCATGTTGCTATATAATTTTTCTATGATTATTATATATAATTATTATTGTAGATTGGTATATAATTGATGTAAGACTATTATATTTAATAAATATTGCATATTGTTATGTAATTGTTAAATGATTTGTATGTATAATCATTATTGCATTTCCCTTGTCTCACTATATTTTCAATAATTATTTAAGTTCATCCATGTTTTTTCTTCGTTTTCTTTTTTATATTATTATTCATTGGCAATATAAAATAGTCTCTCGTAGTTTGTCCTTCTTTTTTCAATACTTTTTCCTCCATAGCGTCATCGGCCCAACGATTTCGCCACTGATCTTTGCTTTTCGCACGACAAAAAAAAACATATTTTTTTTCAACCTAAAGCGACAACCAAGTCGAGAACAATTTTTTTTTTTCGAGCGGCCAACATTTCGTATGCTCTGGAAACGACGAGTACGATCGTGTACCGTATATGAAGGAGAAAAAGCCCCCTCCCTGAATTTCCATTGAGAACGAGCGCGAGAATCGATCTCGTATATTGTTGCGCGGGGTTCGAGAGGGGGTGAGGGGAGGGAAAAGCTTTTTTGCCGTGGAGAATAATGACGCGGTCGCGGAATGGCACGCCTCGAGACTGTCCGTCTTTGGTCGAAGAAGGTTTTCCGTTTCGACCATCTAAGGTCGTGCCCTCGGATTTCTTTCCCCTGCAGACTTGCTCGCCAGATATACGTATAGTGTGTGCCTCTTCAACAACGCAAAATTGCTACCGCGGGGCCGTTAACTTTTCGCAAGAACGAAGGACAGTTACTCGCCTCGGCGCAACGTAAAACCGACAGACGCACTATTTCTTTTGCCCTCGCGTGTGCGTGCGCACTCGCGCGAATGAGTCCTCGAGGCGTTTGTTTCTTCGATCGTGCCCTGGAGGGCAATATCGCGATGTCGCGGATTTTTAAATATTCATTCGCAGTTGATCGGCTTTGGTAAAAATGAAATGATCATTGGAACGACTTCTCGTAACGTCGAGGTCCACTCATCGGCCACCGAAAAACGAAGTCATTTTAGGCACCTTGTTGTAGGGGGGAAATAATATACAGGGTGTCCCGGAACCGAATGCGTCGCCTGAAAAGGGGGGTTGGGGGTGAAATTCTGAGTAGATTGATATAAGCATGTGTGGGTCTCAGATCAACCCCTGAATTATTATAAATTTTTTAAGACCGACCAATCAGGTGCGCCCGATGAGGTGCGGTGCCCCCACCAGGCATCACGCGTAACGCTCATCGTTACACACGCGTAACGCTCACCGCCGGCTCATCGGGCGCATCTGATTGGCCCATCTTTGAAAATTTATAATAATTCAGGGGTTGGTCTGAGACCCGTACATGCTTATATCAATCGAGTCAGAATTTCACCCCCTACCCCCATGTCAGGAAACGCATTCCGGGACACCCTGCACATTCACGGCTGTCGGTACGATTTTCTTTTCGTTTTTTTAAAGGCCTTCAGGTGAAATCTTATTTTCAATTGCTCTCGTATTTTCAATTATTTTCAATTGTTTTTTTACTTTTCTACTTTCAATTATTTCTGTGTATTGAAAGTAGTTAATTCGTTCATTGGTAAAACTGAAATAAAAATCCCTACGGCATCCCGTATCGATGGGGCACCGTCATTGGCCACCGAGAAACATTAAAATGAATTCCGGTACCATATGGGGGTATATTGACGGTGCTTAGTACGGTTTATCATTTATGTTGTATTTCGATTGGGTCGATTAACTTTTTCGTAACAAGCATTACTATGCTTTTAGGGGATATTTGACGGACCTAACCTCAAAGTCGGCAGTGCCACTGCGACAGCTTTGGGTGGGGGGAGGGGGCGTGGCCCTGTGCGACGGAAGTGACATCTCACGGATCGAACTTTCGCGGCAGGGGGGTGGGGGGATTCAAGGGCGGAAGAGTAAGGAGGGAAAAAAATAAAAGAGAAGAAGAAATCCGCACGTCGATCGCGTGTGTATGAGAGTCAAACGAGTAAAAGGGGAGCGTTGGAGCGATGCATGCCGAGTTTACAAGGACCCTTCGTGCCCGCACGCGAGGATTGATCGCTTTTACGTTGTACGCTCTCCGCACCGAACGAGACGAGGCAAATGCACGTACGAGATTTTTCATCGTTTTTTCTTCTCATCGTCGCTCTCCATTGTTGCTGTTTACTTATCTTCCTCTAATTATTATTCCCGTACGCATTTTGTTATTTTTATTTCATACGCTCTTTCGAATTTCAAATGAAAATAATTAACATCCATTCATACGTTCATTCGAATTTAAGAAATAATCGAAATAAATATCCGTGGAGATTAATTCGTGACAATTAAGGGGCTTGGAGATATTGCGTAGGGAGTTTTTGGTTTTTTGTGCTTCCGAGCTCGGCAAGCTGAGAGGTGTTTTTTTTTCGTGCCGGCTTTTGTGCGAGGGTCCTCGTTACGGAGAGGAAATAAATTCTCGTCCACTGTCAGTATCGCTAAGGCCCGATCATAAAAGGCCCTACTTCAGGTGAAATATACCGTGTACGTACAATGAAAGATCGATGCCCGTGATATTCCGACCGCACTCCAGCTTTTCCGGCTCCTCACTGGCCTCGTTTCGGGCTCGTAGCGATCCCTGGCACAGTGATTGGCCACCCGGCTTAAAAATTCTCTCAAACCCGGTTTTCATCAACAATTCGTTAAAAATATCAACCTACGATTTTTTCGATTGAAGATTTTCAAAATTTGTCCATTCAAAAAAGTTACGTTCAACCTTGAATGTTAATTATTATTGGCGATATTTTTTTTTTCCGTTCATGTGGAACGTGGCCTCGGCAAGTGGCCAATCACTGTGCCCGAACTCGCGAGTCTCGTGTCTTCTGTATTTTCTCGAGTGACTCTTGGATCTCACAGGGCTACCGGCTACACGCGAGCCCTTCGTCTCTCTCGTTCAGCTATTTTCCGCCTCTGCGGGGACGAGCTATGGTATGAGATCGCGCCGTGTTATATGGCCCGGCGCTCGTTCCATACCTGCTCCTAAACGAAAAGGGATGTTCCGGACTTTCATGACACGTAGCGCAACGGGAGAATCGACGATTAAGCGGCAAAGGGAGGGTAGCGGGGGGGGAGGTAGAGGCGAAGGAATCCTATCTGAACGGTTGTGCACTAGCGGAGATTCTTTTCGAAGTCTGGGAAACAGAAATAGACGCTTCGGTACAGTCATTGACAGCTGCTGAGGGAAATTTTTTTTTTAGATAAAAAAATCTTGCTGAAAAACGTATATAAAAATCAAATTAAAATAAATATAAAAATGAATAGAGTAAAAATACATTTTGAAAAACGTGTTGAAATTTTTTTTATTGAAAATTCATTTTTAATTTGTACTGGATTTAACGAGAATAAATGATTTTTTATAAAAAAATAATTATCCTTCGTTAAATTCTGCACAAACTAAAAATTAACCGCTTAAGGCCTGACGAAACCGAATTGGAAATCACAAAATCATTAATAGCATTATTGGAGATTAAAATAGTAAAAGCCTTCTGAAAAAAGTATGATTAATTAGAAAAAAATGGAAGCAAAAATGGGCCCACAATGAGACTAGTCTTAAAAATCACAAATAGGTCACTCTATTTTAGAAAAAATTTTGTAAAAAATAAACAGAGGCAATCATTTTTTTAAAAAATTGTTTTCACTTTAGAAGCAACAAAAAACGTTGACTTTGATAATTGATATGTTTTTTATTTTTTTTAACGAAAGCATGCTTCAAAATGAAACAAAATATGTAGTGACATTTGTCGATATCTCAATTAGTTTAGGATCAGCGTTTAAACGTTTCTAAAACTTCTGAAACCGACATGTTTTGGAAAATTATAACTCCTAAAAAAGATGTGAAAATCTAAAAATTGGTGTAGATATTCCTTGCATGGGGTACAATTTTACAAAAAAAAAATCAGGAAAGCGAAAAATGGTCGGGGTCACGGGCTAGGTCAAATGGCGTGGAATGTTCCATATATACAAAATATATATTATACCACCTGCACATTTTAAACAAACATGACTGTGACTGCCATTTATTGATGAGATGCGAAATTACGTTAATTTTGAACAATAACCTTAGTAAACCGGCGTACGAAATTAATAATTGTTTTTGAAGAAAGAAAATTGTGTTTCGAATTTGTCATGTTTTAAAAATGTCAAAAATAGATAAGAAATTGCAACCAAAACTTCAAACTTGCCCAGCCTCTCCGTTTTATTTCACTTTGGATTTTTTTTTGTCAGAAACCCTTACCCTGTTAGGCGGTCTAAACACAACAGAAGTTAGCTTCAATTAGCAAATCGTTTCGTGACAACGCACTCTTATCACCCGCGCACTCCTATACCACCTGACGCTAATTGAAAAATTGGTGATAAAAAATAAAATATATTCTTCAAAATTCGAAAAAATAAACAAAAAATACAAGTAATAATATGTGTAAAAAATACGAAAAAACCAAAGACTTTTTTAGAATGAAAGATAACAGTTTTTGGAGGATTTTTATGATTTTTTTCATCATTGAAGGCTGCCAATCACTGTGCCATTCGCTCGCCCGAGCGAGCGCAACGATTTTCGTTGACTTCGGGTGGCCAATCACTGTATCTTCGTCCAGTTCAAGGGAACTCGGAGCGCCAAGGACATTGCAAAGCGGATTTTTGGGGAATCACCTGTTGGAAAACACGCGCGCACCTCCGTCCTACGTTCCATCGTTTCCATTGTAAAATCGTTCCACGAGTCGTGGGTCTCGCCCTTTGACACTCGTCCCCATACGTGCGCATCCCTCCCCCATCCCCCTCGTCTTTACGGTGCATTTAAACATCGTACCTGGTCCTAAAGAGGGACATGGCGTTAAGAGGCAGGGCCCTATTTTTCCAAAGGGATTTTTCCTCGTATCTTACGATCCTACTCCCATAAACTACGTTCGCTCTCTCTCTTGTTGCGGCAAGTGCATCAATGCCCCAGCTATTATGAACAACCGCACCAACCAATTTCGGTATCTCCCGACGTGAGAATTTTTCCCTCCCCCTCTTCCTTTCTTCTTCACATGCCAACATCGGGCGGGCAAGAGCCGCCCGAAAAATAAAAAGAAAGCGCGGAAAAAATAACCCCTTAAAACTGTAAATCGGCCCTTGTTGAATTTTCTACTGAATTTATTGAATCCAATTCAAAATGTGTGATCAATTACGAATATACATAATGAATGGAGAATTATGAAACGAAAATAAATAAGGAAAAAATATCTTTTAAATAGTGTCCTCTTTTTTAAATTTTGGTTCCATTCTTATGGTTGGGTTTGTTTTCCAATTTAAAAAAATGTATATATTAGAATTTTAAAATTATTTCGTACATTTTAATTTAAAAATAGAACTTGAAATTTACGAATTCATTTTAAATTGTTAATATTGTGAGTTCATTCATTCTTTGTGTCTATTTTCAATCAAAACTTAACATTAAAATCGACGCAAATTATTGATTCAATTTAAATATGATTAAAATTTGAAAATTTCGTAGTCTATTTTCATTTTCTTTTTCTTCATGATTTTAATTTCTTTAATTGTAATAATATTTTTATTCAATTAGTTATCTAATTACACTACTCCAAAAAATTAAAGGAGCAGAAAAACTCTTTAGTTTTTTCAGTGTTTTTTGAAGCGCTGTATTTATGTGAAAAACGGTCGTATCGAGATAAAAAAGAAAGCATTTTGAAGCTTCAAGTTTCAAACCCAAACAATTTTTGTGAGTTACGGTTAACACGCAATCATAAGAAATAGCGAGAGAAAAAAAATACAACGTTTTTTTGTTTTTTTAAGGGTCCACGCGCTCGGGTATTTTTTTTTCAGTAAACCAATGTATAGATCAGTTACCTTATTTATTCAGCTCCAATTTGGTTTTTTTGTCTCTGTACGTCAATTTTTTGTTGAGATATCCGAATTCAAATGAAATAAACCTTTTGTCTTTGCTCGTCGATATCTCAACAACCAATGATCGAGCAGGGAATTAACGGGCAGCTTTGAAAACTTAAATAAATTTCGTACAAGACCCTTTCGTTGATTTTTCAGGCATTTTTTTCCACCCTTGACATTAATTTGAAAAAAGTCCAAAAATGACTTTTTATGGTTGTTCAGTAAATCTACCACTACTTTACAGATATTGATGGAAAGACTAATGTTGCCAGGTTTTTTATAGCTTAATGTACCCCCAATAGCTCTGTAAATTTAGCTCTTAAAACAATTAAAGGGACGAGTGCATTGTTCCTGATCATCGTGTAATCATCATCAAAATGAAAAGACCAACTTTCTTCGACTTTTTCACAACTTTGCACTGGCTTGTTGAATTTAAGAAGAAAAAAATTCGAAAAATCTTTTAAAAATGTAATTTTTTATTTGTAAAACATTTCAGGAAATAACACTGACTCATTTTTTACACGATTCGGTCTTTGCACACCATAATTTTACTCATCTTTGATTGCATTAATCGAAAGTTGATTAATGCAATTAATGCTGTATTCACTAGTCGATCTAAGAACATTTATGCGGTTAATTCTCGGTATTTTCTGCGAAGGTTACAAAAGCAGTTTTTTTCAAAACTAGGTATGAAAAAAAATTTGAACTGAATTTGAACTGAACAAAAATTTCCCGAGCCCGTGGACCCTTGAAAAAATACAAAAAAATTTGCAAACATTTTTTTCTCTCACTATTTCTTATGATTGCGCGATAACCGTAGGTCACAAAAATTGCTAAAAGATCTCGAAACTAGAAACTTGAAGCTTCAAAATGCTTTTTTTTTATCTCAATACAATAATTTTTGACATAGGTAGAGCGCTTCAAAAAAACACTAATAAAATTGAAGGAATGTTCTCTTCCTTTATTTTTTGGTGTAAAAAAAAATTCGTTTAATTTATAATTAACATTAAAATAGGCGAAGGAATTGATAAAATTTGATTCATTTTTAAATTGAATACATTCTTATCGTCTTATTGAATTTTAAGATTAAAAATAAAACCGACAAAATAAATGAATGGTGGAGTTTCTTGTTCCAGATATACAATACGTCTCGCTCCTTTTCTCCGATACTCTTAATGATAAGCGTACATCTCGAGGCCAGACAGACGTCGACAAAGTAGCCGAGCCGGTCTATGAATGAATCTAAAATATATACATACATACATACATACATACGTGTATATATATATATATATATATATATATATATATATATATATATATATATATATATGTATGTATACACACACACACACACACACACACACACACACACACATACACACAATGAAGTGCAGCGACATCAATTACCTCAGTATTAATATTTCTTCGTGCGCAGGGCCGTTTTTTTGTTTCTACACTCCTTACATTCGATGTCAGATCGCAATTAGTAGGCGTTCACGCGTCGTTGTCCCTTCGCACGCGGCTAACAAACAGCTCCGATGGTATTGGCCACCCATTATTAAATTCGTTCATTAATCAAAGAGCGTAATTTTGACAAAAGAAAAGAAAGAAAGTAAACGAAGGAACAAAAAAAAAGTTGAGCCTTGTATCTGATCGTCCGGTCTTTTTACCTATTCTGCAGCGTCACCGGCGGCAACGCTGGTTGTCCATTCGAGAAACGTGAATCATTCGCCTAACTGTCGTGATTGACGTAATTACTTTTTTCTTACATTTTTTTATTAATGTTCTTGTATCAATTTTTTAAAATTAATCACTTTGTATCATTTCAATTTTTTTTAATAATTAAAATTTTGTATTTTTGTCGGATAAAAATCTCGTTTCGTGTGGATCTAGAAATATCTGAATATTGTCTGGGCGTGAGGAAATATACTTTCTAACGATTTCGCGGTACCCAAATAGGGTTTTACAATCGGCACAGTAATGGCCCACGACTGGTTGCCAGAGAACAAACGATGGCGCGGCAATGGCTATACAAACGGGCCAGATCCGCACCATGCATGGTTGGTAATGGTAAACCATGAATGGCTGCTAAGACTTGGCCAACTATCATACGCCCATATTGGCCCAGCAACGGCTGCCGGATCTTCTGCCGGAAATGAAAAACAAAAAATTGACAAATTATGAATTTAAAAATTTTAGTAGTATCTTTTTTGTTTTCTTATGCTTTACTTATGCCCATGTAAATAGAATAATTGCATTAAAAACGCTTTCTGAATTGTTCAAGTTTTTGCCTTTCATCGGGATCGAACCTGCGCCTTTCGTTCTAGTGTCGAGCGCCCTACCCACTTAGCCATTCTAACACTTACAGAACCCATCGTTTGTTCGTTCCTTACTTTTATGCCGATAATTTTATTCGTGACATTAAAGTTTGCCGATAATTTTTTCGGTCCATTTAGGTTGTAAAAATAACTCGCTCGTTTTGGGTGAAGTTCCGAAAAGCATACTCCTCTGATCGAGCTGAAATTTTGCAATGAACTTCCTCTCATTATCCTAAGAGAAACCGTTAACGGATTTTTGACGACTAGCAATAGTTTTCGATATATCGCATTATAAAGTTTATTATTTCACGCCATACGAGTATATCTATATATCCGATAGACACCCCCCACTCCTCCGGCCGCGCTGCTTCCTGGCAAACAGTGCTCGCCCGTATGTGCATATCACTTGCCATGTGAGATGGTTTTGTTTGGGTTTATTTAATATAGTAAAAGCGCAGTACAATAGATAACTTTCAATATACGATATATCGAAAACTATTGCTAGTCGCCAATATCCTTTTAAAGGTTCTCTTAAAGTATTGAAAAGAAGGTTGGTGCAAATTTTCAGCTTCATCAGTGGGATATGCTTTTCGAAACCTTATCCCTTGTTTTTACGTGTTACAGTTTAACGACTTGCATTTGCAAAACACCCAAAAACAAACCATCAATGGCTGGAATAGATCTGGCAAGCCGTTCATCCGCCTACGATACCCCAATGCTGATCGCCACATTATCGGTGCGATAGTATTGGCCCACGAATGGCTGGCATAGATCTGGCAAGCCGTTCATCTACCTACGATACCCCAATGCTGATCGCCACATTATCGGTACGATAGTATTGGCCCACGAATGGCTGGCACAGATCTGGCAAGCCGTTCATCCGCCTACAGTACCCCAATGCTGGTCGACGAATCATTGGCCGATTATCAGCAAACCGTTTAATGGCTGAATGCTGGCATTTTTGTTACGACAGGCGACCCTATATGGGTAGGGGGTT
>CALYCA010000056.1:17500-36424 GCA_944452715.1 Ophion slaviceki | reverse complement strand
CAGAGAGAGCCAGAGAGAGAGAGAGAGAGAGAGAGAGAGAGAGAGAGAGAGAGAGAGAGAGAGAGAGAGAGAGAGAAAGAGGTACTCGGCTTTTTAATCCACGTGAACTGGCCTGCTTAGCCATCAAGAGTGTACCTACATATATATGTATGTGCATAATGCGCTGTGTGCATTCGGAAGGGAAAACAAAAAAAACCAGTCACGCTGGTACACGCTTTTGAGCTTCAGGCGCAAAGACACATGGACCGGTACACACGATGGCGAGATTAAATTTCGGGGGAAGCTGCAAGGCGATTTTATTGACAGCTGGTTACACTTAGTTCATGGCCGGAAAAAAAGTTAAATTTTCGTAAATTCTTTCTGGCAAAACGTGTGCAGGTTAAACATTTTATTTATTTTTTTTTTATTTTAAAGGTTATGCTTTTAAGTATCTTTTACAATTTTTGTATTGATAAATGTTTATGAATGAGGTGGGTACGATGGTTTGTGCAGAGCGCGGTATGAAAAAAAGTTCGGCGCGGTGGCCATCTGCTCGGAAACAAATCGTCCGAAATGAAAAATTCAAAAGCATTTTTGCATTCAATTATTATAGTGCTTGGATGAAGAATTTAATAGAATATTGATTTTTGAAAAAATCCCTTCAGTCGTAAGTGAAATCGATTTTCGGGGGGAAAAACGCTGATAAAAGGCTATTAAAGAATTATTTTTCAAAACTATGGATCGAAAAAAAATAATTCGTTCATAAACAGTGCTTTTTGATATGCAAAAGAAGCTTGTAAAATTTGAAGTTCAGTAATTCTTTGAAGGTGCAGTAATTTTTGAGATATCGTGGTCACCGATTTTGAGAGAGTCATCTTAACGGGTTACCCCCACTTGTAGCGCAAAAAAGGCCTTTTTCATGATTTTTTTTAAAGAAAACTACAAAACTTTTTTAATCGATCAATATACCATCTTAAAGAACACATCTTGAAGAACTTTCAGTAATTTTTTTATTGAAAAATATTACATTGTTTAGTGGCAAATGGCCGTCAATGAAATAATGTTTTTATATACACGGTTTGCGGTGACCACCATTGCGGCGAAGTGGATCATCTGAAAAAAAAATGCGGATGGATTTAGTCAAATATAAGTATAAACTAGTCTTTAATCGAAGGATTTTAAAAAATATTCATTTTTCACAAAATGGCGGACAGTCAAAGTTAATGGTTCGATTATAACGAAAAATCGAACGATAAAAGACTACATTTTTATGTATTAAATAAGCCTGCAAAATTTCAAGAAGATCGGTTCATTAGTGTTCGAGTAATCTTGGTCACCGACTTCAGAAATGCCATTTTGAGAAAAACGCGTTTAAAGTTTCAATTTCAGTTTACACGAAGAAAATATTTTTTTTTGTAAACTTACATAGAGTCATCTATTCCGGGGCCATACAGAAGTATGGGCCCGGATACTTATACTTCAAAAAAATGCAATTAAAAAAAATCGATTTTTTCAAAATCGCAAGTGGGGGTAACCCCTTAAGAAAAACGCGTTTAAAGTTCGCTGGCTGTGAACCTACCTATGAACGCCCATAATCCCTCAATTTTGAACGGAGCGGCTTGAAATTTTCAGGGGATATTTTTGAAATGACATATTTTGAGTATCCGTCGACAACGAAAAATCGTTGTTTTCAATTATTTCAGCTACGTGTAAACCCTTAAGGCGGTATATACATTGAGACGGGAAAAAAGAAGCAATATTGAGGGATTTTTTAAACTAAGAAATAATTATTCTACAATTATCAAACTTTAGGTATACTTTAATAGTATATTTAATTATACAAAACAATTTCGTCAAATTAATTCATCATTGAAATGATACAGCTGTGGCAGAGTGTTACAGAAAGGTCGCCGCGGGAGTTGCGAATAGGCATGCAGTCTAACTTCCCGTAGACTGTGATTTGCAAAAAAGATCAAACATTTTTCCATTTAGAAAATGAAGAAAATCCAAATTTAAGAAAATGGCACGCATTTACAAAACATATCAACATTTCACGCAACATTTCTGTAAAATGGGATTAAAAAAGTAATTTTGTCACCCAATTTTTCAAAAACAATTCTCGTCACGTAGAAAGTACCAATATTATCAATATTTCTACCAAGTTTCAACTCAATCGGCTTGATAGTATTTGAGTGAAGTTTTTCGAATTTCGCTTTGAAACTTTAGGAAAATATTCTACGTTTCTAGTTCTATCGTTTATAGAAGAAAAAAAAAGAAATCGATTTTTTGATCGTTGTAAATGCATATCCCGCCTTAAAAGTAAAATAAATTGTACTTTTTTTCAGTAAAAATGTTACCTTTTACTTTTTTTCGTAAAAATGTTACCTTTTACTTTCAGAAATTACTGTAAAAGTGTCACGATTGACATTGATTAATTTGGCTCGTGTCTTAGTGAACGAGTGCAAACCCAAACAAAATTCATAAATTAATTTGGTTTGGGTTTGTTTGGGTTTTTCATTAGATTTTTCATCAGGTTATTTAAGTCAGGGGTTGAGGTTTTTGAGAATAGTTGTTCCAAAGTGGAGCAGGAAGAACCGGAGCATCGTCATGGAGAACCGGAAGTGATCGATACAGGTGCGTGTGAGGGAGCTACTCAGTTTGTTCTTGCCGGGGAAGTGTCTCTCCCTCTCTCTCTCTCTCTCTCTCTCTCTCTCTCTCTCTCTCTCTCTCTCTCTCTCTCTTCCAAGCCCTTTATCCTTTCCAGCTTATGGGAAGACTGGTGGCGTATCCTTCGTAGTCCCGAGGACTTTCACCCTCTCGCGCATAATTCCCCTCGTCAAGGAAACGTCGGTTCACGTCCTGCACGAAGCTCTTCCTCAGCGCGGTTCATTTTCATCCCCCTCGATCTATCCGGCTTGCTTTCTTATTCTCGCCCGCTCCTCCTCGTCCTCCATTAACCGGGAAATGCGAGGTCCTTCGTGCCTTAAATTGACGCGCAAAAAGCTACTTACATTTCTTTCCCAGTCGCAAGTACAGAGAGAGAGAGAGAGAGAGAGAGAGAGAGAGAGAGAGAGAGAGAGAGAGAGAGAGAGGAAGGGAGGGAGGAACGCGATCAATCGCAGTCTCGCCGGGGGACAAACTTCCGCAGGACTGTAACCGGAAGTGCCACGTGTCATTCGATTCGATCGCGAGACAATACGATCATCATTCCTAACTCGTGGATTGACTGCTCCCTTGCGGCTTTTTTTTCCTTCAGCCTCCTGCCAGGAGAGAGGAACACAAGGCACGTTACCTATTTATTTTATTTTCAATATTCCTTCCCCCACTGCGGACTTTTACGATGCGGCTTTTACTTTTATCAACGCCGGATCTGCACCGGTATCGTTACGCTCGAATTATCAATCGCGGGTTCCTGGACAGGAGAAATAAAAAAACGAGAAGCGTGAAAATATTATTTCGCGAACCATTCGCTTTTTTTTAACCGTTGGCGTACGACCTTAAATATTGATTCTAAGAAAAAAAAGGTAGCAACGAAAATTGTCCAAAATTTCATTCTCTACAAGTTTGTTCGTGATCGTTTATACTTTAAAGTTGACAATAAACGTGATAATGCAATAGCCGCTTTTTTCAGGTTTAATTTGAAAAATATCGATAGTAGAGAAAAAACTACAATGACCAAAGTTGTAAAGCACTTGATTTCCTACAAGTTTAGCCATTACCGTTTTTACCTAAAAATTGTAAATCGCCGAGTTATTCAACAAATTTCCCATAAAATTTAAGACGACGATATTAACTGAACGCAAGCCCAGCCCAGAATGAAACTTACACATGTTGTTTTACACTAATAAAAGAATGTTCAGTATAAATTTCAGCTGGATCAACTTAGTCATTAGGCTTAAGAAATGAAAAAAAAATGAGATTTTTCTTTTTTTTTGTGTTGTAGGACTTGGAAAATTTTGATTTTTTTTTTCAAAATAGTTGATAGAAAAACGCATTTTTTTTGTAGAGGATATTTTTCCGTACGAGGAGAAGATCACTACGATACGATCATTTGAAATTTTATCACGTGTAAAATCTTATCTCCGAGTTAGCCAAGTTAGCGAGCCGATAAAAATCTGCAAAAATGCCATGTACTCAAAATACAACAACATCACCAACTTTGAAAAAGATTGAAGAAGGTCAGTCGTTTAGGCCGTTCGAAAACACTTGGAATACCTCATATATATATATATATATATATATATATATATATATATATATATATATATACCTGTAGATTCCACTCGATACAGAGAAAAGCGAGGCAAAGGACTACATATACGGTCCATCCCGAGTCGGCCGTTGCTCCGAAGGGAGTTGTTCCGCATTATCACCGTAGATTGAATTTGTTCACGAAGTAGGTCGAATAAGCTCGAGCACGTCGAGAGAGCGCAGCCACGTGACATTTTTCTTCTCCCGCCAACTTCATCATTTTCGTGAAATACACGCGACACTGTCACGCGCGACGAGGAACAAAAGAAGAGAGGGAAAAAGTGCATCCGGAATTTCGACTAGTCCAACTTCTCTTATCCGGAAAGTTGGTCCACAAAGCGAGATACGAAAAAAAGGCTACTGCCGCGGGCTTTTATTTTGCCATTTTTCTTGCGATCCGAATTTTTTTTGTAGTTGTTGGTCGCCGTTGGTGGCGTTGACTTTGTCGTGGCATTCGTATGCGTGCGGGGGATATGCTGTTATAGAGTTGAAAAATTCGCCGGGGTCGTCGGCTCCGCGGGTAATTCGATCTCGGGGATGGCAGCACGATGGGCTTCGTGTCTATGCGTCTCATCGTGGCTTGTCGTCTCAGCGATAACCTCCCCACTTGCAGGGGCGAATTATTTGAGGCGAGTAAAAAATTGCTAAATTTCATGATTTTTTTTTAAAGCAACTTTTTTTTCACCATTTTTGAGACTTAGGGTGGGTATGTTTAATTAGTACTATTGGCTGTTACGTGGTATTCTTTTTTATTCATCTTCAAAAATGGCCGAGGTATGGCACGGTCTTCGAAACGGGTTGAGGCGGATTTCGTCAGACGGCGTGACACGTTGCGTCGGCGGGATTGATCTGAGTAAAAAATCAATACGGAACTTTCTTTCATTAACACTCGTATGCAGAATATGAACCAAGAAAAAGTGAGAAATGTTGCGTATCTATGAAATGGTACGCTTGGAAACGAAAATATTGAATTTGCCGAAAAAAGTCGCTGCTATTTGCAATGAAGAGATAGTTTTTTTTTTTCATTTTCAAGAACATTTGAGGAGATGGCGAACCAAACCAGACTCGGCCACATCACGTCAAATTTTTTCGTTTTCTTCGAGTACACCTTTATTTGGTCCCAAAATATTTTGCATCAAATCCGGCTCTAAACACCTTAAGGTAGAACGAGCGCGCGCTCTTGATTTCTATAGATTTTGTTCACATTTTAAGCAGACATTGTCCATGTCATTATGCATGTTTGAGTGAAATTTCAGAACAGTCGATTATTTATATTGGGCGATAATGTCAGGTCACGTAATTCGTCGTGCCAGTCTATTGTGTTTATAAATTTTGAAAAAAAAATTATATTTAGATAGCAAACTAGTTAGGGAAAGAGTGAAAAAAGTTTGGATTGCCCTTACTATTCAGTTTTGCTAAAAACGTTAGGTGAAGACAGAACAATGCTTTGAAAAAAAATATTTGTCCCCTATAATAAAAAGACATATGGCAACAACGCAGAACAGTATTGTTCAATATTTCGAGAAAAAAATAATTACCGTGTTCTTGTTACATCCTAGCGAATGTGCCTTCTCTCGGTTATTCCCAATATCCTCATTTGCCGTTGAAAGCTTATTATTAAATGAATAAATCTAAGAATAAGACGCGTAACAGCGTAAAAAGGAACGTGCGTACGTTTCGCACGCATATTCAACCTACAGCGATATATATACGATAGCTGCACCGCCACAGTCATCGACTTTTCCTATCCCATTGGCTGTCAACAAGAACACGATCTCAGGCGCATATTCCAAGAAGAGCTGTCGAACGAAAAACCAACCATCAACTCGATCAACAGACTCCAAAAACTCTACGCCGGCCCATCCGCATGGTGACCAAGAGAAGCCGCGACCCTAGATTACTTCATCATAACATAGCCTAGACGGCTCCGACAAATTTATAACTCTCACTGAAAAATAAGACATCCGGTCTCGCAGCGTAGCCCGATATACAAACTTTTCGATATGAGAAGTCACCATAGCTATAAATTCACATAACACCAACCATGCGCATGTTTAGGTCTCAGATATCGAACTGTATTTCCCATGCGCTTGTTCGCCGGAACACGAGACAAAGATCTCTTTTCTTCATACGCATATTAGTCAGAACCGATGCCCTGAAATAAGGTCACACGCGTGCCTAGGAAATCTGTAACCTACACGCACATCGTACCGCAACCAACCACGCTAATCAACCGATATATTCATGACCAATGGACCAATCCCCGAATAGCTAGATGACCAAGAGCACACTCTCCCTAAAATTCCTTCGCCCACTATCGAACCCCTCCTAATTTTGATTTCAAGAAAGACTTCCTTCCTGAAGTCAGTCTCCCGTCAACTACCATCAAATCAAGTTCTTCTATCGAGTCTCAATCCCAGTCTCCTGACAATCTTCATCAAATTCAGAACTTAGTCTTCCGTCAACCAATATTTGCATCAACCGAATCACTCCTTATATCAAGTCTTAACCCAGAAGCCTAACGAATATCTCCGATTATCCTTCATACGAACTGTCTTCATTTTTTGAGTCACAAAAGTTTTATTTTACACTTGTATAATTTCTATTATCGGTCCGTGATTATCAATCTCAATTCATCGACCTTGCGCGCCGTGCATATTTCTATCTACGCGTAGTGCCCGTTGTAGTAAACACGTCGAGTATAGACACGACCAGCGTAAAATCCTGCGAGCGTCTTACCAGCAATTGTACCAGCGAGCGCACCAGGCCAAGAGCGAAGGCCCTTGTAACGCGAGCGACAACAAACATCCACGCAAGCGAGCGAGCGAGCGACCGAACGTCAAACACAACCAATGTAAGCTAACCATATCTTTTTCTTTTCTGTATCATTCATCGTAGGCCTGATCGCTTTAACCCGTCTAGTAGTCTTATAATAAATAACATATTGTCAATCGTACACCAATTCTGTCGAATTATTCCTCAATATCGAAATATCGCGTCAATTCCTTAATTCTATTCTTTCGCACGCACTACCCCTTTTTACCCTCATCCCGTGCTATTGCGCTAGGCGTAGGCAACAAAGAGGGAAACGAAAATACTATGTTCGCGTCCCTTCCGGATGTGACATATAAATTTTTGGGGGCTCGTCCGGGATATTAAAAAGGGAATGTGCTAATTGACCTAGTGTCCATAAGTGATTCGGAAATTTATGCATCGGATTTGTTACCTGGTTTGGAACCACCTAAACGATCGACCAAAAAATTACAAAAATTCTCAAAAATCGAAAACAAACCCACAAAAACAATGACGACGTTAGGAACAAACCAGTTAATATCTCTAACAGACGCCATAACCTGCGTCCCTGAATTCGACGGACAAAATATCCCTTTATCAGAATTCATAACTGGGTGCGAGGATGCAAAAGATATGCTCCCTCCCGAAGCCGAAAAATATTTAGCAAAATTAATAAGAAACAAATTGAAAAATCAAGCTAAAGAAGCAATCCACGGGACGAAATTCGAAACGATAGAAGCACTAAACAAATTCCTAAAAAAAATATATGCACCAAATAAATCCGTAATGCAATTATTGGGAGAACTCAATAATATCTTTCAAACGGCCAACGACAGTGTTATAGATTTTTCCGTAAAAATCAGGAAAAAGGCAAGGGAAATAATCGAGGCGCGAAACCTATCGAATGATGGGGCGGACGACCCCGTATTCAGAATAACAGTAGACGACTACTTCCTGACGTGTTTTAAACGTGGATTAAAGGGGGAAATTGAACAACGACTCCCTCCATGTGCCAACATCGACGTCGCGATCGACCACGCTATACAAATTGAACATGAAATCGCGTTGCGAAAACAGTTGCACTCGCCTTCCATTAAACCCGTTCCGATCAAGTCAATCAAGATCTGTAATATTTGCAAAAAGAATAATCATCCGACCGAAGCTTGCCGATTCGCAATCCTTACATGCCAAATTTGCAAAGGTCAAGGCCACAGTGCCATCGAGTGCAGAAAAAAACCAAACGAGCAATGCTCGGTCATTTGTCAAATTTGCAAAAAACTCGGTCACACCGCCGACATGTGTTACACCGATCAGAACTCCCGCGCCACGACCTGTCAATTGTGTAAAAACTTAGGGCACACAGCCGATAAATGTCATTCGCAAGGCATGGCCGTTCGAACGAACAAACGAACACGACGAGTTAGTAGAAATCCCCGCGCGTTCGAAACCTCTTTCCCCATGAGAGTCGAAAACCGCACGTTAAAGGAAGGGTATATCCCGCCTTTAAAAATCCGTAAGGATGTTTACGCCAGCGACTGCCTGGCAACAAACATCGACGGAAAGGCCCATTTGAAGGATCCCAATCCAACAAATGACGCCGTACGACCGATCGTGCCGGTCATAAAACTACAGGAATTCGACATCGTGGAAAACCAAACCAAACAAAAAATGAAATCAGATCGCAGGACAATCTGCGATTCCAATCCAGTTCCTCATGATTCAAATCCTAATTCGGACGTAGATTGCACGACAATTACGCCGGTCCAGAGTCCAGTAGTGGCCAATAAAAGCAATGAAAAAATCGACAAAAATGTCGAAATAAAACTTTGTCAACGCTCCAGTGAGAGCGATGATGAAGAAAAACCAAACAAAAACAAAACAAACTCAGATTGCACGACAATCTGCGTTTCCAATCCAGTTCCTCGCGATGCTAAGCCAATTTCTCGCGATCATTCTAATCCAAAATCAGATTGCATGTCAATCTTAAACTCCAGGCATATTCCTCGTGATCCTTTTATTTCAATCGTAGATTGCATGACAACTACGATAATCCAGAGCCCGAAAGTGGCCAATCTAAAAACTTCGGCAAAAAACGTCGAAGCAAAACCTTGCCTTCACTCCGACGAGAGTGACGAGCAAGCAAAACAAAAAAAAATATTCAGTAGCGAGGAAGAATCTAAAACAAAAAAAATCGAAAAAGAAAAAATTGAACAAAAACCAAAATCAGATTGCACGACAATCTTAAATTCCAGTCCTATTCCTCGTGATCCTTCTATTCCAATCGTAGATTGCATGACAACTACGCTAATCCAGAGCCCGAAAGTGGCCAATCAAAAAACTTCGACAAAAAACGTCGAAATAAAACCTTGCCATCACTCCGACGAGAGCGATGAGCTAGGAAAATCAAATAAAAAATTCAGTAGCGAGGAAAAATCAAAAACAAAAACAAACGAAAAGGAAAAAAATTGAGCAAAAACCCAAACAAAACCAAAACAAAAAAATTAAATCAAAACCAAATCAAAATCGAAACGAGGAACAAAAACCAAAAACAAATAAAACCCAAAACGAAAAAGAAAAATCCAAAACAATTCAAAATCCAAACGGAAAAGAAAAACGCAAAATAACACAAAACCAAAACGACAAAGAAAAATCCAATACGATTCAAAAACAAAACGAAAAAGCAAAACCCAAAATAAAACAAAACCGAAACGAAGAAGAAAAATCTAAAACGATTCAAAATCAAAAACCCAAAGTAAAAAAAAACCAAAACGAAGAATACAAATGCAAAGCAATTCAAAATCTAAACGAAAAAGAAAAATTTAAAACAATTCAAAATCAAAAAGAAAAACCCAAAATAAAACAAAATCAAAACGAAAAAGGAAAATCCACAACAATCCAAAACCAAAACGAAGAAGAAGGCCGAAAAATGAAACAAAACTCGGATCAAATTCTAATCACAAAAGCAAATTCGCGAACGAACGTAAATTCTATCGTCACCTCTAAGTCAACATCGCATATAATCGAAAATTCGAAAATCGCGTTACAACATTTAGCGCGCAAGTTACACCAGACTAGTGATAGCAATGCCGAAAACAAAAGACCAACGACCTTTACTGTTCAAGCAGATTTCCACCCCGTCCCGCGTGAGAAAAATATAAACATCGTCATTCGCTCTCAAGTGAAGAGCCCTATGGAACAAGTGCACGAATCATGTGGCGACTACGCTACCGTCAAGGCCGATGCGCCGGCAGTCGAACGCATAGACGCGCACTCCCAAAATCGACACCTTACGCGTCGAACTCGTAAACTCATAAATTACGCAGAGAGTAGCGACGGTGAGACGAAGGCCGAAATAGTAAGACCCATACGCACTAGTCGACCCGCGGAGGGCATTGCCCCTAAATCAGCTGAGGGCCCTGACAAGCGCAAAGCACTTCCGATCCCTCGCTTCAAAAACTTCACCAATCCTAATTCCGATAATTCGACAAATTCAGATTTCAACTTTCTCGATTCACAACCCTCCGAAGACAAAGATCCTCGAGCGGAGGAAAGAAAAATATCAGAATTCAAAATTGCAAATTTCATCAATACCAAAGAGTTGTTTCATTTTCGAAACGATAATCCGGTTTATTTCACCAACTCAACGGGCAAGACGCATGACCCTGGAGGACACAAGGGTGTCCCCAAAAAACGATTTCAATCCTAATTAAAAAAATAATCATAATAATTAACCTGTTTTTCAGATGGCCGTTATCAATCTACTGTGTAACGTTTAACGATGTCACCTTTGCAATCGTAATCAGAGAAATAGATAAAATGTTCAGTTACAGTATCCACAGTACAGAACATTCGAACTTGTGTATATTAAAGACTCGCCGAACTAACTGTTTAAAAATTCGAGAGAGATTTCCAGTCTCTATCCTAGATATAATCGCTTACTTCATTTCAAAACTCATATACGTAGTCATTATATTATATTAAAACATAACTATATTACGATATTCCTACGAAACGGTGAAAAAAGAGCGCCGAATGCTCCAAAATAATTTGTTATCAGCGATCCAAGCCTCGGACAAATTCTCTACAATTTAGCAAAGAAGCCGAGTTATAGGCGGTACTTTCTGACGAAAGAGTACACGTTATTCAATATATAAGGGTATAAGTAAATCTGACCTGGTTAAAAGAATTGTACCATCAATCTCCTGTCACTCGTGGGAACGAAATATATCTCCTCATTCCTCGAACGCATATATCACCAAAAACCTCAAACAACCTGCAATTCCTTACTTCCCCCTTTTTACCTCTTCGGAGACACCTGGTACAAGTTCATCCCTGTTCTGGTCGAAGCCACACCACCTGCAAACATGAATCCATCGACGAAATCTACTTAACGATACATCAACTCAACATCATCAGCATCCTGTGCGATGTACTCCAAAGAAGATATCGACAACGTACGAGATCGCGTAATGATTCCCTTGGAGAAACCCCGTAAACAATATGGCACGGGACATCAGTAGTCAGAACACTACCAGTCCGGAGAACAAGTTGTTAAATCTCCTGGATAACAACAATATATAACACCAAGCCTACTCCATCTGGAATCGCACCTGGAAAATGCATTCAATTCGGTACAGCAAGCGCTGGTTTCACCCGAACATCACTCGTCGTGCGAGCGATCAAGGTCCTCGTAGATACGGCGATCCATGCATACAGCCTACCCCCTGTGGACGGCTGGTCAAGTTATCTCGTCGGTGCAGTATGGGACTCGGTTACGTACCTGATGCACCTCGCTAAACAACCCAAGAAAAAAAACATCAACGGATGCAGCGACTGGCCAAGAACTTTATCAACTCGTATCGGCCCCTCCAGCTGAACCAGAGTGCCAATGTCAACGCTGCAACACATGATCTGTGCCCTGTCATCTCCGATCATCCAGAAAACAACCAATCCTCCAAACCGCGTTCCTTCCCTTAAATTCGCACGAGGAGACGATATTTCTGATCATGCTAATAATTTATTTTTTCGTCATCGTTCTTTTAGCCTTGTCAAGTAAGAGATAGAGTAAAATAAGTAAATAAGCAACTATGCACGAGTAAAAACAAAAAGGAGAAAACTCGTACACATACATTTCAGCGCAAAATAAAGAAAAATATAAATATATTTATAATTATCGAAAAAAGCAAAGAACAAAAAAAACCGAGAACAAAAAAAAACTTCCTCATACAAAGATCTAGATATACAATAACCAAACATATTCTTATACAAAGATCTACATGTACAATAATAAGACACACATACTTTCCTTTTTCTATAGTCTACAAACTACTCTAATCCAAAAATTGTACCTACCGACACCGCAACCGTTTAAGAATAGGCTGATGACGATATTGAGATAACCTTCGGAACATTCACAATAATTGAGCGGGACGCTCAATCTTAAACCGGGGAGGTGTTACATCCTAGCGAATGTGCCTTCTCTCGGTTATTCCCAATATCCTCATTTGCCGTTGAAAGCTTATTATTAAATGAATAAATCTAAGAATAAGACGCGTAACAGCGTAAAAAGGAACGTGCGTACGTTTCGCACGCATATTCAACCTACAGCGATATATATACGATAGCTGCACCGCCACAGTCATCGACT
This sequence comes from Ophion slaviceki, assembly GCA_944452715.1. Lineage (NCBI taxonomy): Eukaryota > Metazoa > Arthropoda > Insecta > Hymenoptera > Ichneumonidae > Ophion > Ophion slaviceki. The sequence goes on along the minus strand of CALYCA010000056.1, from coordinate 23,754 downwards.
TTTCCTATCCCATTGGCTGTCAACAAGAACACGATCTCAGGCGCATATTCCAAGAAGAGCTGTCGAACGAAAAACCAACCATCAACTCGATCAACAGACTCCAAAAACTCTACGCCGGCCCATCCGCATGGTGACCAAGAGAAGCCGCGACCCTAGATTACTTCATCATAACATAGCCTAGACGGCTCCGACAAATTTATAACTCTCACTGAAAAATAAGACATCCGGTCTCGCAGCGTAGCCCGATATACAAACTTTTCGATATGAGAAGTCACCATAGCTATAAATTCACATAACACCAACCATGCGCATGTTTAGGTCTCAGATATCGAACTGTATTTCCCATGCGCTTGTTCGCCGGAACACGAGACAAAGATCTCTTTTCTTCATACGCATATTAGTCAGAACCGATGCCCTGAAATAAGGTCACACGCGTGCCTAGGAAATCTGTAACCTACACGCACATCGTACCGCAACCAACCACGCTAATCAACCGATATATTCATGACCAATGGACCAATCCCCGAATAGCTAGATGACCAAGAGCACACTCTCCCTAAAATTCCTTCGCCCACTATCGAACCCCTCCTAATTTTGATTTCAAGAAAGACTTCCTTCCTGAAGTCAGTCTCCCGTCAACTACCATCAAATCAAGTTCTTCTATCGAGTCTCAATCCCAGTCTCCTGACAATCTTCATCAAATTCAGAACTTAGTCTTCCGTCAACCAATATTTGCATCAACCGAATCACTCCTTATATCAAGTCTTAACCCAGAAGCCTAACGAATATCTCCGATTATCCTTCATACGAACTGTCTTCATTTTTTGAGTCACAAAAGTTTTATTTTACACTTGTATAATTTCTATTATCGGTCCGTGATTATCAATCTCAATTCATCGACCTTGCGCGCCGTGCATATTTCTATCTACGCGTAGTGCCCGTTGTAGTAAACACGTCGAGTATAGACACGACCAGCGTAAAATCCTGCGAGCGTCTTACCAGCAATTGTACCAGCGAGCGCACCAGGCCAAGAGCGAAGGCCCTTGTAACGCGAGCGACAACAAACATCCACGCAAGCGAGCGAGCGAGCGACCGAACGTCAAACACAACCAATGTAAGCTAACCATATCTTTTTCTTTTCTGTATCATTCATCGTAGGCCTGATCGCTTTAACCCGTCTAGTAGTCTTATAATAAATAACATATTGTCAATCGTACACCAATTCTGTCGAATTATTCCTCAATATCGAAATATCGCGTCAATTCCTTAATTCTATTCTTTCGCACGCACTACCCCTTTTTACCCTCATCCCGTGCTATTGCGCTAGGCGTAGGCAACAAAGAGGGAAACGAAAATACTATGTTCGCGTCCCTTCCGGATGTGACATTCTAAAGTTGTATCATAAAAAAAAAAATTGCATTATAAAAATTAATATTTTCTATTGTTTTTGTTATCTTCATTAACAAATAAAAGTATTGGTTAATTCATAACTAATTAAAAACTCTGTTCGATTAAAAATTACTTGAAAAAAAAATATGTGTTGCAGTATTATTTTAAATATGCCGCGCAAACTCACGTCATTGGATAAGTGGAACGATGCGGTGTTGCCATATGTGTTCTTATTATAGGGGGCAAATATTTTTTACGGAAAATCATTCTGTCTAAATTTCAATGCAGAAACTGCAGTGTTAAAAGTTGCAATTTTAAAACCGATTATCTCCCAATCTAAATAGTCGACTGTTCTGAAATTTCACTCAAACTTGCATAATGATATGAACAATGTCTGGTTAAAATTCGAACAAAATCTATAGAAATCGAGAGTGCGCGCTCGGGCCTCCTTAAAATTGGTTAAAAACTGCCTTTTCAAGCAGAAACGGACTTGTCCATGGCTGGCAGGATGAAAAATTAGTAACAGGTGACCACAGTGATGACGATGATGACATTGGATGCGATTGTTGTGAGCCTGACATAGAAAAGTTTGTGTAGGAAGATTAATTGACAATAAAAAAACAAATTTACATTGAATTCAAAGCATCTCTTTTATTTCATAACTGGAAATGTCCATAAAATATTCATTTAAAAGCCGAGTTGTTCACCATTCTCATTAAAAACCGGACTTGTTCAAAATAAAAATAAATAAATGGTAGTTAGTGTTTTTTTTATTAAACTAAAGCCACGTCCAGGCATCCATGTTGATAGAGCCTTTATATATTAAAGCATACAAATTCTAACTCTTTTCTGTTTGGTTATTTTATTTTTTGCACCGCTCCTGTAAAAAAGTTATTCATGGACAAGTCCAGTTCTGTTCGCCAGCTCCTCATTTGGGCTCATGTTTTAGACAATAAGGTTAGAAAGATTTATACCAAGTTTCATCAGAATCGGTCGATTAGTTTTTTAGCTATATGTCACGCCAGTTTTGAACATGCAGTGCCGTGCTAAACCTTCGGCATGTTTAAAGATTAATAAAAAAAAAACCATGTAACAGCCAGAAGCTGTAATAAAGCATGTCTCAAGCCTAAAAAATGATGAAAAAATCTTTCCTTAAAAAAAATCATCAAAGTCAGCAAATATTTTCCTTGCCTAAAGGTATCTCCCCCCTTAATATGAGTTTTTTTATTAAAGCGAATTTTTTACACTAATTTTTGTCTATTGTTAATTTTATAGTATATGGTTATTTGCTGTAGAAAATTTGATGGATCATGGCGAATTATTGTAGATTATTAGATCAAATGTCATGTATATCTGGTAAATCCTTCTAATGTACAGTAATTGATTACAACAAATTTTACGTATCAAAGTAAATTCTTACAGTGTACAGTAATGTACTACAGTCAATTTTATAATTAACGCTACTATATTTTGCTCCTTCCTACATCGGGATAACTCACTTTTTTGCGGATTACACCATCGTCAAGGCACGCGGGGGCGACAATCTCTGCTAGGCCGAGGGTGCTACCGTAGTCTTTAATCCGCCACTCACTGTGTGCGCAACAACCCTACACCGTGGTCATACATATATAAATATATATCGTGGACTTACACATTCTGTACCGTGAAACCTGCACCGACCTCTCATGCTGACCTCCATATTTATATCTATATTTGGAGTCAGCATATATATACACAAGGTGTCCCAAAACTGAATGCGTTGCCTGAAATGGGAGGTTGGGGGTGAAATTCTGAGTCGATTAATATAAGCATATGTGGGTCTCAGATCAACCCCTGAATTATTATTAGTTTTTAAAGGCGGGCCAATCAGGTGCGGTGCTCCCGCCCGGCACGACCACGCGCGTGTCGCTCACCAACGTACGCTGGCTCGCACCTGATTGGCGCGCCTTCAAAAATTAATAATAATTCAGGCGTTCATTTGAGACCCACACATGCTTATATCAATGGACTCAGAATTTCACCCCCAACCCCCCCATTTCAGGGAACGCATTCACTTCTGGGACACCCTGTAAATACATAAATACATACATACATACATACATACATACATACATACATACATACATACATATATATATATATATATATACGGGAGAACAAGGGCTCTCCTTTCAGTAGCCAATCGTCCCCTTACTCAACATTAAGTAAAGTCCAGCGTCTCGAAAATCACCTCTTATTAAATGTAAGCATATTTATACAATGGCCGAAAATCAACAATTCGTTAAAACGAAAATTCGAGGACCGTCCTCAAAAGAGACAGATGTGCTGATAGCTAACATTGCATGGATATAACGGGTTTAAAATGTCCTTTCTCCATATACATATATGTAGTTGTATCCGCACATTTCCTCGCTGTACGCAATGTACGTTTTTTATACCTGTCCTCTCGGTTCTTGCCTACGTACACATGATTGTATACACACCTCCGCAAACACATATATGTATATGTATCTGTGCAGCATGGTATGTTGCAGTCGACAAAGTTCGTCGAGAACGACAAGTAGCCTCGGACATGAGGACCGAAAGACATAAACTTGGTAACGACGAGCAGGGGCTTTTGCTTCCAGCGTTCGCCACTTCCTCCCTTTCTCTCTCTCCCTCTCGCACTTCGCTGTTGCTCCGTATACATATGCGTATATATATATATATATATATATATATATACACATATACATATACATATACATATATATATATATGTGTATATATATATATATATATATATATATATATATATATATATATATATATATATATATATATATATATATATATATATATATATATATATATATATATACATGTGTGTGTGAGAGTGAGTGCGCGTGTGTGTATCACAGTACACCTCATTCGACGAACAAGGAAAACGACTCCTCGTCGACAATTCCGCTGCCAAGAGCTCGTATAATGAAGGCATGACCTCCTTCAACACAAGTGTATAAGAGGGACGAAAAAAAAATAATCCAAGACGAAAAAAAACCAAGAATTTACTTTTCGATGAAATAACTGGCAAGATGTGGAGCGACGATAAATAAAGTGGAAGAAAGGACCACGATCTCGAAGTGTGGGACGCACGCGCATACGCAACTACTCGGTATTCGATCTGAATTATTATGTTCTATATGTATAGATATATACATATACATATATATATATATATATATATATATATATATATATATATATATATATATATATATATGTGTACACACACACACACACACACACACACACACACACACACACACACACACACACACATGCGTGTGTGTATATGCTAAACCACCTTCTGTGTACTTTGGCTCAGGGCATATACGAAAATACCTCGGGTTAATGAAAAATCCACACTTTCTGATTATTCAAGCAACGATTCCAACGAGCGAAGCTGCCTCGACGCAAAATAACATTCAATCCTTGGTGCGCATTAAAAAAATTGAACTTAAAAAAAAAATTCTGTCGTAGGTAAAATAGTTATTATTTTGCTGCGACGAATATTTGTAGGGGCAGAAAAGATAAGCTTTTTTTTTAAACAGAGACTCGTCATTCGTATCGTCAGCGATGCATTTGGCTAGCGGAATACGCCGGCTTAGTATAGTGCCAGTCGCCGAGTAGAGGGTACGACGATCAGATCACGCGCGGTGCAGTGTTGGATCCGCAACCAGAAACTCGATACTTTTTCCATTCTTGTTGTGCGCTCTTTCTTCCTCTCATACTCACCCTCTCTCTCTCTCTCTCTCTCTCTCTCTCTCTCTCTCTCTCTCTCTCTCTCTCTCTCTCTCTCTCTCTCTCTCTCTCGCGTTGCACATACTGGAGGCTAGTAAAGACAGACGAGCTACTGGGCTTCGCATGTCTGACGGACAATGTTCAATTTCATGCAATTCCGATGCATGTGTGTCTGTGTGTACAATAATAATACATATTATTAGTCATTTATATAAAAGTATTAATATAAATTTTATAAATTTACCTTATATAATAATTTAACTTTAAATAAATTTATAAATTATACATTTTATAAATTTATTAATATAAATGTATTTGTATATTCATGTTTAGCAAAATTGGTTATTATTATTCTTTTTATCATTATATTATGAATATAAATTCCTTTATTATTACTATTATTAGTTTTAGTTATTACTCATGTTATTTATTTATTAGTAATCGATTATTACTATACATATTAATAATTGCATATAATAATAATTTATGATTGGTAATAATGAATAATATCATCCGTTATTATTACATTGTTCATTATTACAAAATATATATCGATATGTCCATATAGGTATATATATTGAAAACTTTTCTTTTCGGCTGCCAGTACAAAGTCACGAAGGAAAAAAACTCGAGAAGAGCGAGAGTTCCACTCGCTCACTCATCTCACCAGGTCTCCATACGGCAATTCTTCTATCTTATCTCGGCACGGCATGCTCTTTTTCTCTCTCTCTCTCTCTCTCTCTCTTTGAGCTTCTTGAGCCTGATAAAAGAATAAATGCGTGATTATTCAGCCGAAGAGTAACGCACTCGCGTGGTACCCCGACTCGTTCGTTCATCTCTCGATGTTTTTTTTTTATAGTTGATTGTGTGTGTGTGTGTGTGTGTGTGTGTGTGTGTGTGTGTGTGTGTGTGTGTGTGTGTGTGTGTTTGGGTAAGGTTGTTCTTTTAATTCTCGTAGATCTGTCATGTAGCCTCGTGATTCGAATGTACGTAATGGCATTTCCTTGCGGCTTCTGGAGGAGTGTAAAATCGCGAGCAGGGCTCTGCTTCATTGCCTCGCTATACAGTACTCGTAGTGCGCG
>CALYCA010000056.1:0-12500 GCA_944452715.1 Ophion slaviceki | reverse complement strand
TCTTTTTTCACCAGTGTTTCGTATTCGGAATTTAATTACTTTCATTCTGCTGAACCCAAAATGGAATTCTGATTTTTTTCTAGAATGCTCAATTCTTTTCTGACAGATACTACTTGTCACCACAATACGCTATATTTTTTTTCAAAGGGGAATTTAAAAAATCGTTGAATATCATATTTTTCTCGATCGTTTAATATCCCTTCAGACCTTCGCCAGACACTTGATGTTATTTTTCGAAAAAAAAATTTTAAGCTATTGGCACGATATACGGAGTACATCTTTTTACACCGCAGGCTATCAAAGTCAGATGTTCGAATTGGTTTGTGTGAAAATTCTGCGTAAGATCTTTTTTCATAAAGTTTCCTTAACATTTAAGGTCAAAAAGAAGACTTTCCTAGGTAAAACAAATAACCAGGAGTATTTAAAAAAAAACGGGTAAAAAAGTTATCATTTGTGGAAATGGCACGCAAAAACCAAAAGCAGATGATTTTTATCTCGAAAACTGTGGGACTTTTACTAAAGTGAAATTCGGGAATGTAGTAGGGCATGATCTGACCTATCGACAGTTGCAGGATTATCCATTCACAACAGGACACCCTGTATATATCTGCACACAAAACCGCTCATCGTTGGTAAAAATGCATCTGACTCATTTGGCCTCAGCGGGAAAGACGTCGGAACGTATGTACAATAATGCCCGATGTAACTCGATGCAACGGCACCGCAGTTCAGCCCACTATTATTATACCAGGCTATACACACGTATCCTATATATGTACGATTTATATAGTCGCCGATGCAGCCACTGTCGGAGAGTGCATCGTCGCCAATCTAAGAGGCTCCGCGTGCCATTCGTCGGAGTTGAGAAGTTGTACATACCAACGATGACTCGATCCTATATATATATATATATTAGGGTGGCCCAAATTTGAGCTCTATTTTTTTCCTTCTTCTCACCATCTATTGATCTTCTTGAAAAAAAAAAAAAATTGTCGCAAAAGCTCTAGCCGGCCAATGAATATTTAGTGGTCGCTCAAAAGCTTCGAAATTTAACACTGTGTGAAATTTTCAAAACAATTAATCCTTTTTTTTATTTAAAAACGGATTTTTCAAATTTACCTCACACTTCTAACCCGATAAAACGGGAGACCTATAATTTTGTTTACGGACAAGAGCTTTAAAGCATTATTTTATAAGAACGAAGATTATAATTCCCGGGTTAGTAGTGTGAGGTAAATTTGAAAAATCGGTTTCTGAAGAGAAATGATTAATTGTTTTGAAAATTTTACAAAACGTCGCATTTATGAGTGAGACGAGTAAAAAAAATTGGCGACAATTGGAAATTTCGAAGCTCTCGAGCGACCACTAAATATTCATTGACGGGCTAGAGCTTTCGCGAGGTTAATTAAACAATTATGAAGCGTAAAATTCATGGATGAGAAAGGAGCGAAAAAAATTGATTTTTTAATGAAAATTTTAATTTTTGGAAGGCTAGAGCGACCTCTAATTTTTTTTGACCGGTCGCAGATTTGGCGACAATTTTTTTTTTCTTTAAAGAAGATAAATGGGTAGTGGGAAAAGGGGAAAAAATAGAGCTCAAATTTGGGCCACCCTAATATATATATACATATAATAGGTGTAAAAAGAAATCCATTATTTTTGCCTTCAATTTCATGCAAAAATAATGGATTTCTTTTTGCTACACCTTATATATATACATATTAGGTGTCGTTATATATATATAGGGAATCCTGGCTCATTTTTGAGTCATTCACACCCACCGATGCCCAATTCGAGTGAAACTTTCTTCATGCGCGATCGCTTAATTCTAAAAACCGTAATTTGCAAGTATTGCTTTTATTCTTTTTTTTTTGTGGGAATTTTTTGCATGGTCGGTGAAAAAAGATACCGTGAGGTGTAGGTGTAGGTGTGGGATAGGTATTTACCTTCAAGTATTCACATGTAACGTGTGTGGACTATGTGTAATACGAGAATATATGTATGATGCGTGTTATAATATATGTAGAGGATGAAAATTACAAGGTGGCCCTGGATTTTTTAAGGGTCTGGCACGGAGATTTCGCGATCGATAAAAATATGATATATAATGGTTTTTCAAATCCTCTGAGAAAAAAATACAGCGTTTTTTTGCGATGAGCCGTATCTGCAGAAAAAATTGAACGTTCTGGGAAAAAATCAAAATTCGACTTATCGTTTGGCAGAATGAAGATAATTCAATTCCGAATGCGAACGACCCCTGAAAAAAAATGTCGAACGGGATTAAATTCCATTTGTCCATTATAAAATGCATATTTCACAAAAAAAATTTTGACGCGTGCTTTCTTTTCGGAAGTTGATTATATTCATCCTGCTTTACTCAAAATGGAATTTCGATTTTTTTCCAGGATGCTCATTTTTTCTGGCAAACTTTACTCGTTGCAAAAATACGCTATATTTTTTTTCGAAACGGACTTGAAAAACCATTGGAAAGTGTATTTTTCTCAGGCGCCAGACCATTAAGGGCATACGCCCAATTGAAATGTTTGCAAATATCGATTTTTGGTTTTTGACGTATTCTCGAAACATTAATTTTCAAAAAATTTTCTGAAAATTTTTAGGCGATCTGTTGAAAATTGAGGGAATTATGGGCGTTTATAGGTAGATTCTGCAACCCGGCGAACTTTAAACTCATTTTTCTCAGAATTACTTTCTCAAAATCGGCGACGACGATATCTCGAAAATCACGGCACCAATCAACTTCAAATTTCACAAGCTTTTTTTACATATCAAAAGGCAGTGCTTAAACGGATTCTAAATATTTTTTGACCGATCGCAGATTTCGCGACAATTTTTTTCTTTTTCTTTAAATATGATAATTGGATGGTGAGAAGAAGGAGAAAAATATATATGTATTATGTCTATTTATAAATCTCCCTCTCCCTCTCTCTATACATGTGCATGGATGTACATCAGGGTGGTTCAAAAAAAAATTTTTTTGTTTCCGCCGTACTCAACGGCAGATGTTACTACGTTATGAAAAAGTAATTCATACAAAATTTGAGAGGTTTAAACATTTTTTTAGGTAGTACCCAAACGACTTCTAATTTTTTTCTCGATTTTTCGTGAATTTTTTTTCTCCGCTAATAGACATCATAATAATATAATTCAAATAATCGATCCAACTTATGTTAAAAGAAATTTTCGTTGAACGATTGAGTTTGATTTTTCCGTAAATAATTTTTTTTAAACGCTGCCCACTCCAATCGTAATTTTTGTAACCTTCTAAATTGATGCAAAATTGAGAATTTCCTATTCCGGTTTCGCTCCAAATATTAGTTATTTTGTCGATAACGTTTCGTGTACTCTCTCGAACAGAAAATTTAAGAGTATTATGATGGTGAAAGAAGAGACTTAAAGCTTCTCTATTCGTGGGTAATTTTCGCTCCACAAATTCTTCGATTTCCGACCCAATCAGATAAATTTCGGCACTTTCACTATCGTCCAAACTCGCGATCATTTTTTACATTTTTATTTTTACGTGTACTGTGACGCACCTCAATACAGCAACTACTGGAAACAGTCAAATGAATCGCGAAAAGAACTCACGGACAGTCAGAGAAACAAAGGTGCAGTAGCGTCAACAGCGCCGCGGTTTGTAACTCTCGAATCCGTATGACTTTGTTTTCTTACTCCAAAACAACATATTACTCCAAAAAAACACGCATACTTGTTAGATGTTCAGTGATGTAAACACCGTGTTCTTGTTCATCAAGTGGTTGATATCATTTTCACAACCGAATTACATATATTGATTCTTAATCTGCAAATACATATTGTTTATGATAAAAATAAATATTTAAATAAAAATTGTGTATTGTTACAGAAAAAATTAAATCAAGACTTAATACTCCGATAATCATGACAAAAAAAAAACATGAAAAAAGCGTTTGAACACTAACTAAAAAGTTGTTTATAACCCTCAAATTTTGCAAAACTTTCTTTTCCTTAACATACTTCAATTTTCTGTTGAGAAAAAACAATCGATTTTTTTTAACCACCCTAATGTATATATATATATATATATATATATATATATATATATATATATATATATATATATATATATATATATATATATATATATATATATATATATATATATATATATATATATATATATATATATATATATATATATATATACATATACATGTATATATATATACATGTATATGTATACATGTATATATATATATATATATATATATATATATATATATATATATATACACATGTATACAGTATTCTCTATTAATAGGTGGACCATGCTCTCGCGCCATTACTCTTGATTAACTGAATTGTCGGGGCAACGGCATCGCGCGATAACGCACTGGGCATATGTGTGCAGGCACTTACAAGAGCATGCTAGGCGGGCCAAAAATTAGACACTCGCCAAAGATATTGCAAATTGCGAGAAAATTGTAAACGTTATCGTTTACAATTGCGGTTATCATAAAAATTTCCCAATATTTCTCAAAATAATTGCGAGCAGTGTAATGTTATTTTTCAATTTTTTTTTCGTATCGGTGCAGCTTTTTTCCGTCATTAGTACGCGTCTGATATTTGGGATGTTGCGATTTTGCCGAAAAGCCCAATACCGGCAGTTCGTCACGAATTTTCCGAACACACAGGCCCTCCAACGTGTTATCGCGAGAGTCAATTTAAAAAAATTTGATTGGTTCGGTCAACACGTTGTTTTTTTTCTTACAAAAGCGTGAAAAATTCTCGTTGCATTTCGTTACCGACGGAGTAGGGTGTCGTTTCGTCTCGCAGGGGACAAAAGTACCAGAGGAGGAAAAACGCACTCCGCAATGATGCATCCGAAAATTGGGAACGACGCTCGGGGATTTTGAGTTTACTCACCCGAGATATTTCATTCTACCCTCCTTACACCCTTCTTCGCCCCCCCCCACCCCCGCCCCCTTGGTGCTCCGTATAACTAAACGCGGGGCGTGCGCCACCGTCGAGTCAGCGAATGACGGAAAAGTATTTTAATTACAGTCAACTCGAGAATATATTCCTTCCTGCTGACGCAGCCGCACTCCGTTCGTCGAATCATTTCGCTTAGGTGCGAATTTTATTTTCTTTTTTTTCTCCTTCCAGCCGAAAGACGAGATTCTTTCTTGTTTCTCGTCGTTGCTCCATTTAAAAAAGACTTTGCCGTGGTGCAAGGACGAACGAACGGCCAGGAAGTGCGCGGGGGGGAGGGGGCAATTATTTTCGTACTATAGGGAAAAAAAAGTGGCGAGAATCACTCGTCCGCAAAATCATTCGCTCGAGAAATTCACGAGGCGAAAAAAAAGGAACAAAAGAAATTGTTTCTCTTTTCTCCTTTTTCTACCTCTCCAACATCTCAAACTTCTCGTCTTTCCGCCGCTCTGTTTCCCGCCCCGATCAATTCTACGCGCTATCGTGGAAACAATCAGCGTTTTTTAATGCGCCCTCTCGTTGTACACCGGCTGGGCCCCTAGAAATTGGACACTCGAAAGTATTCTTTTTTTCAATTTTTATTTTACGTTTTAGACGAAAAATAAAGTCACAGGCAAGATTCGAAGGATCGATCGAGATCGACATTCCAGTCTACGGATTTTTCTTCTTACATACATAACACTAGTTTCCTTCTCAACTCGATTTTTTTTAATGGGAAGCCATGTTTTGTCACTCTGCCACTTAAAAAAAACGAAACTAACGACCTACCGTAACATTGGGATGACCTTGGGATGACCTTGACATAGGGGGAAAAAATAATGAAACGGAAGCTTGACGACCTAATGGAGTGGTACTTCCGGAAACCAAAAATAGTTTTTTTCCAATAATCCCCGTTTGTCAAATAACGGTCCCCGTTAACCGCTTAACATCTTACTCAATATGCGTCGATCGATTTTATACAACGTCGCGTTTTTGGGTGGCCAATTGATAGCGCCAGATATATATATATAAATATATATATATATATATATATATATATATATATATATATATATATATATATAAATCGATATTTTTCTCAACGGAAAATTCAAGTAAGTTAAGATAAAGAAAGTTTAGTAAAATTTGAGGGTTCTAAACAATTTTTTAGTTAGTGCTCCAAGGCCTTTTCCATGTTTTTTTCGTGATTATCGGAGTATTAATTTTTTTTCATCTCGATGTCGAAAATGTTAGTGCGTGATCCAATGTAAATCTTGATTACATTTTTTCTGTAACAATACACAATTTTTATTTAAATATTTTTATTTGCCATGAACAATTTGTATTTGCAAATTAAGAATCAATATATGTAATTCGGTTGTGAAAATTATATCAACCATTTGAAGAACAAGAACACGGTGTTTACATCACCGAACGTCTAACAAGTATGCGTGTTTTTTTGGAGTAATATGTTGTTTTGGAGTAAGAAAACAAAGTCATACGGATTCGAGAGTTACAAACTCTGACTTTGTTTCTCTGACTGTCCGTGAGTTCTTTTCGCGATTCATTTGACTGTTTCCAGTAGTTGCTGTATTGAGGTACGTCACAGTACACGTAAAAATAAAAATGTCAAAAATGATCGCGCGTTTGGACGATAGTGAAAGTGCCGAAATTTATCTGATTCGGTCGGAAATCGAAGAATTTGTGGAGCGAAAATTACCCACGAATAGAGAAGCATCTAGTCTCTTCTTTCACCATCACAATACTCTTAAATTTTCTGTTCGAGAGAGTACACAAAACGTTATCGACAAAATAACTAATATTCGAAGCGCAAACCGGAATAGGAATTTGTCAACCTTGTATCAATTTAAAAAGGTTACAAAAATTATGATTGGAGTGGGCAGCATTGAAAAAAAATTCATTACGGAAAAATCATACTCAGTCGTTCAACGAAAATCTCTTTCAACATAAGTTGGATAAATTATTTGAATTATATTGTTATGATGTCTATTGGCGGGGAAGATTGACGAAAAATCGAGAAAAAAAAAGCAATTAAAAGTCGTTTGAGCACTACCTAAAAAAATGTTTAGACCTCTCAAATTTTGTATGTATTACTTTTTCATAACGTAGTAACATTTTGTGTTGAGTACCGCAAAACAATTTTTTTTTAATCCACCCAAATATATATATATACACAAACACGTATCCCATTAATTTTGTTCTCATCAAAACCAATGACCTATTACGACCTTGGGATGACCTTGACATGGGTTAAAAAATTAATGAAACGGAAGCTCGAGGCGGCTGGAGTATTATTTACGAAAAAAAAATTATTTTCATAGAATCTGTCCACGTTAACCGGATAACATTTTTTCCGAAACGAGTTCTCAATATGCGTCGATTCTTTTGCAACGTCGCATTCTTGAGTGTCCAATTTGTAGCGACTCACCCTGTAGATGACGTTGCTACGTGTTACGATATTACGAGACGTATATGTGTGTGTGTGTGTGTGTATATATATATATACAGGTCGTTCTGTTATGAATGGATAATCCTGCAACGGTCGATAGGTCAAACCATGTCCTACTATATGCTGGAATTTCAGTTGAGTAAAAGTCCCACGGTTATCCAGATTTTCGGCTTTATGTTATTTAAAAAAAATAACAATCTGCTTTTGGTTTTCGCATTTCTACAAATGAAATGAATCGACAATAACTGAGCAACTTTTTAAACTAATTGTTTTTTTCATAAAGTTTCCTTAACATTTAAAGTTGAAAAGAAGACTTTTCTTGATAAAACAAATAACCAGTATTTGTTTAAAAACCGGGTCAAAAAAAGTTATCATTTGTAGAAATGACATGCGAAAAACCAAAAGCAGATGATTTTCATCTCGAAAGCCGTGGGACTTTTACTAAACTGGAATTCCAGCATAGAGTAGGGCATGATCTGATCAATCGACAGTTGCAGGATTATCGATTCGTGACAGGACACCCTATATATATATATATGCCAGTATATATGTCTCGTAACATCGAACGCTGGAGAACACGAAAAAACCCTCATTATTCAAATTAGACGAAGGAACGAGCATTACCTGAAGCTATTATTGCGTGCTCGCGTTCGTGGCCGAGTATAAAGAGGCTTGGTCTCAGTTGCTTCGCGGCGGTGATCGCTCCGAGTTCCACGAGTGCCGGAAACGACGCGTCATCATATTTTCCACGCCGGCTAATTCTCGTCTATCCTCCAGTGGACGTCTACGATTACCGATGCTTGTGTGCACCTTTGCTTGATGCACCTCATCGCCCCCTCTCTCTCTCCTTCTCTCACTAGTTCTTCTCCATTATCGTACCTGCTGAAGAAACGCGACCTCCCGGTCGCTCGACGAAGAGGGACCGAGAGCCTAAAAAATTCTTATCTTGCTACTATTGCCAGGGATCGTAATGCACGGATAGCCGGTCACCCATCCAAGTATTGGTTCGGGTAAAAACTGAGTGGAAATATTTTATTTGTAACATTCCATTTTTTATAAGGGTTTTTTTCGAGAGAGAAAGAGAATCCTGGCTGTAGGGCAATAAGGTCGTCGCTGAGCCGCCGCTGGCCGCAGTAGACCGGGATAATCCTTTGGGATCTCATGGTTCGTTTCATTCGACTCGCCGTCTGTCGAATGCTGTATACGGAGACAGGGAGGACTGTAGCCGTAGCACTGCTCGTGTTAAATCGTAGGGCATGCGGCCTTACATATTATATATATATATATATATATATATATATATATATATATATATATATATATAAACATATACATATACATACATATGTATGTATGTGTATATATATTTATATATTTATATAAGATAAAGGGGGGAAAACATATTTTGAAGCCGGTATATGTATGCAATGTTGGCTATCAGAACATTCAGCGCTTTTGAGGACGGTCCTTGAGCTTTTGTTTGCACGAACAGTTGATTTGCAGACACAGGGCGCTCTTTGAAGTGACCTTTATATAAATATACTTACGCTTATCCAAAGACTATTTTGAAGACATTGGGTTTTACATAATGTTTAGTTTGGGGACAGTTGACTATTGTGAGGACGGTTCTCGAAGCCGAATGTCTTCGAAATTACCTTTCTTCATGTAGTTATATATATATATATATATGTTACAGTTAAAACCCGTGTTCAGTTTAAACGCGTGTTCCCTAGTAAAAGCTAGTTCTTACCGAACGCCTTCGTTACGACTAGTGTTTCTCAAAAAAACTAGATTTTAGTGATCAATGAATTTGAATGCTAGTTAAAGCTAGTCTTAACTAGGAACCACTAAAGCTAACTAAATAAATCCGTCGAAACTGTTTCTGAATAACGTCAAAATTTGGATTTGTTTGGCTTTGTTTCAAAATTAGTTCTAACAAAATGATCCAGTTGAAACTGTTTTCGAATGAGCTCGAAATTTCGGTTGTTTGTTCTGTTTATTGGGTTCGGGTTCGTTCCAAAAACTTGTTCTAAAGGAATGTATGAAATAAAAATGTTTTCAAATAACGTCATAGTTTGGGTCCGTTTGAGCTTGTTTCAAAGACTGGTTCTAACGAAATGAAGCAGGCAAAACAGTTTCCCAATGAGGTCAAAGTTTAGGTCCATTGAGTTGTTGAAGTTTGTTCCAAAAAATGAGTTCTAACATAATGAATCAGTTAAAACTGTTTTCGAATGAGGTCTAAGTATGGGTTCGTTGGCTTCTTTGGCCATGACCCATTCGTTTAGATCTTTTTGCTTGGGTTTGTTCCAAAAACTAGTTGTAACGAAATGAAACACTTAGAACGATTTTCGAACGAGGTGAATGTTTTGGTTCCTTGGGTCGTTTGGGTTTGGGTTTGTTTCGATTGTTTCTTTGGGGTTATTCCAAAATCTAGTTCGAGCGAAATGAAATGGTTATAACAGTTTTCTAATGAGGTCAAATGTTAGGCTTGTTGGCTTCTTTGGTTCAGGGTTTGTTTAGATTGTTTGCTTCGCATTGTTAAAAAGATTTGTTGTAACGAAATGAAACAATTAGAACGATTTTCGAATGAGGTCAGTGTTTTGGTTCGATGGGTCGTTTGGATTTTAGTTTGTTTGGATTGTTTCTTTGAGTTTGTTCCAGAAACTAGTCCTAACGAAATAAACCAGTCGAAAGTTTCCCAATGAGGCCAAAGTTTGGGTCCGTTGAGTAGTTGGGGTTTGTTGCAAAAATTGTTTGGAACAAAATGAATCAGTCAAAACTGTTTATGAACGAAGTCTAAGTCTTTGGGTTAGAGTTTGTTTGGGTTGTTTGCTTGGGATCGTTCTAAAAAGTAGTTATAACGAAATGAAACAGTTAGAACTATTTTCGAATGAGGTCGACGTTTTGATTCGTTGGATTGTTTGGGTTTGGTTAGATTGTTTCTTAGGGTTTGTTCCAAAAACTAGTTCTAACGAAATTTAACAGTTATACAGTTTTCCACCGAGGTCAAATTTTAGGTTTGTTTTTGCTTCTGAACGTAAATTCTAGTTTTCTCTAGAAAAAAAAGCTAGTTGTTACGAAGGCGTTCAGTTAGAACTAATTTTTACTCGGTAAAACGCATTTGAACTGAAAACGGGTTTCAACTGTAATCGTAGATATATGATACGAAATTTTCGGTTCGAGAACTTTTACGCGAGTTGCACACAAGATGTTTCCTCCGCGCACAAGGTCCGGGGAGTTTTGGGGAGAAATTTTTCCAGGCCACGTATCTCCGGTGTAAAAGCTCGCGGGATTGGAAAGAGAGGAAGAGAGTGAGAGAGAGAGAGAGAGAGAGAGGGAGAGAGAAACATTTCATAGAGAAAAAGGATACGGAAAAATCCCGCTGCAGGGAGAGTCAGAGAAACGAGGGTGAAATCTTTATTGCCCTGGATGAATTCACAAAAGCTCGCGCGCAGACCTCCTTCCATCGAGAACCAAACGTTTCTTTCTCTTTCCTTTTTATTTTTTACTATTTTGTTTCCCGAGCTTCCCCAATTCTCTCTCTCTCTCTCTCTCTCTCTCTCTCTCTCTCTCTCTCTCTCTCTCTCTCTCTCTCTTTCTCTCTCTCGCTGCCTTGCCTACTCTTACTTTTGCCATTTTTCGTTTTCGCTCGTACAGGCTGCACGAAAAAAAGGTCCGCAGTAGTTTCGTACTCGACCTATTAAGAGGCAAGAGCTTTTTGCCTCGTGCCGGCGAGTCCGCGTGGTGATATTTCATAAAGGACACTTGCACGCGTGGACGAGCGAATACATAATTTTTTGCCGTTCTTTCTTTTTTGAATATTAAAACGTCCGGGATCGCATCGAGCGAGGGGAGGGAGCGGGGGAGCAAAGGAGAAGGGGACGAAAGGGAAGTGGAAAGGATACAAATTAATCGAGAGTTATTTAGGGGCGAAGAGGCGAATTTAAAGTGGGAGGGAGGAGAGAACAGAGGGTGAGAGTGAGAAAGAGGAAGAACCCGTGGGGCTAATAATTATTCGTCCCCAATGGAGTCGCTTTATTTGCCTAAGTTAAGGCAAGATACACATTTAGACAGGAAGAAAATAAGCAACATTGAGGGATTTTTTAAACTAAGAAATAATTATTTGAAGTTTTTCGAATTTCGCTTTGAAACTTTGGGAAAATATTCTACATATATAGTTCTATCGTTTATAGAAAGAAAAAAAATCGATTTTTTGTTCGTTGTAAATGTATATCCCGCCTTAAAAAAAAACAGGTCGGTTTTCAATATTTTTTCTGATGGGAGTATTTGGATGACGAGGTCGGGATTTTACACACAATTGGTACATAGTCTTGCCAAGTTTGAGTTCTTTTTTTCGTCGAAAAATATCGATAAACAATGAAATCATTATTATTTAAGGAGAGCGCCACCGCATGGCTAATCGGTGTAGGTGCTTCCGGCAACCAGGCTCGTCACTGGTAAAACAAAAATTTTGATGCACTTTTAGTATAACATTAAAACTATCGTATGACTGGATATTTTTTGAAATTTAAACATTTACGAAAATGGCAAGGTGTACGAAAGAAGTTCGATTTTCGAAAAAAAAAACTTTAATAATTCGTTTCTAACAAACGGATAAACATACGAAAAAATCATTCGGTCGTACGATAGAAAATGTAACAAACCATGCTATATCGCAATTTGCAGTGAATTGGAGATTTCAAAACACGACTCCGAGGAATACGCTATCTGGTCCTTAATAAAAAGTCGTCACACCAGTTATAAAATCAACTAAAAAGAATATACATCTAAAACACATACTGAACTCAATTACCTCGAAACCACCGTAAAATTCTCACGTTTATTCCCGTGAAAATTCCCTCGACGTAGATACAACCGTTTTTGAGTTCACTGCAATCGTACAAAGTTACACACGACTATCGCGTACCTCATCCGACAGACGCAAATATTGTATATGTCTCGTCGGGTAGGAGGATTTTTCGTGCAAGGAACAATTGCCGTTCTAAGCTCGACACGAAAATGTCTTCTTTTTTTTTGCTTTTATTTTTTCGCCACTTTTCAC
>CALYCA010000055.1:0-44403 GCA_944452715.1 Ophion slaviceki | reverse complement strand
GGCGGGAAATAGTAAAAAGTCATCCAAATGTTGTCCTAAAGATGACATCGAACGGATCACTTTTGTCATAGTGCGAATATATAGTGTCACACTGTTTCATTTCACCGGCAAATATTCCGTGTAATGATAATTAATCGAGTAAATATAGCTGTTGAAATATATATATATATACGCGAGTGTCTTTCGTTCTATTATTCTTTTTTCCTATACATATATTTAATGTACAGTGTTTTTATTCTATAAGCGTACGTCTACTTTTTAGGTTAGCCAAGGGATCGTTTGAAGTAGGATATACTTCGAGTATCGACTTAAAAGTTCGAGTAAGTACAATATTCTGCTCTTTTATAGTTTGCTTTCCTATGCATTTTTTTTTATATTTCTATGCAAATTCGTTGAGGCACGTATCAAAGCACTCGTCAAACCAAACCTGCGAAGTGCGCTGTGTCACCAATTTTACTGTGCCGTAAAAAAACCTCGTCCGATCCTAATTCAGGGTTGTCGATTTGCATTGCAGAATCGTTGAAAAATAGCTGCTTCCCAGATATGTGTTTAGTACTGTAACGTGACATTTTGCCCCGTTACAAGGCACGGAGCGATTTTGGGTGACGCGTCGGATTTACGGCCCTTTTTCTCGGCCGAGGACGCAATGGGCCGCTCGATTCCCGACTCACTGTTCGGACACACTCTCCATGACCTAAGACGACGAGGACATCGCCTGTTTGGTTCGTGTTTTGCGGCGAGAGCGATCAAGCGTAAAATTCCGAGTAAAGCAACGGCCGTTTCTATTGCGAGGATTGGGAGCCCGCGACCGTTGGTTCGGGCTATATATTTTTGTTTTGGTTAAGGAACAGAGATCGCTGTACGTCGCGCTCTTCACCATCGCCGATTTGTGGAGAATAATTGCGGAGAGGGGACGGGTGCTGCCCTTTTCCCTATCTCCTTCGCCGCGGTTGACCGAAGACGGTACGCGCGGCGTTTCTCCCAAGACGCAGGCGAACGAGGAACACCATCGTTTGTGGACAAGGGGGATGCCCGAGGGGTGCTGGTTTATGACCAAATATAACGTGTTTCCCGCCCCTCGGACCTAGCGGCCTCGGAGCCGTACCCCTCCTTTCGCGTCGCGAGCGTCACAGTCCGACTAAAAATCGGCGCCTCCGTGTTGAGGCTTGGGAGGGTGGTGAGACGGGTGGCGGGTGTTGAAATGTGCGTTTTGGTCGTGGGCCCACCGAGGGACTTGAGGGACGCCTCGTCCTGTCGAGGGAGGCCTCCCCCGTGCCCGTCGCGCCCTCCCGGATCTTGGAGGAAGACGTTCGCGATGCGAACAATAGTAGCTGCGGGAGAAGCGCCGTACGCGGTAGTTGGGGTGTGTGGTGGGGGGGTCTTGGCCCGTCCCACGTGCGAATCGTCACCGGTGTCCGAAGTTCGAAATTCGGGCACCGCGTGACAAGGGGGGGCGGGTGCCGCGAGGCACCCAATAACGCTCCTAGATATTAGGCGCACGAGCGCATTAGTAGGGGCGGTAAAACGGGGGGAGAGTAAGGAGCGTCAGCGATCACGACGAAGGAACATATTTCGTCAGTCGGAAGTCGAGTGCCCACGAGCCCAGTCCAAGAAGTAAATCATCACGAGTACCCGGCCGAGGACCGTCCCCGCGACGAGGAACGAGAGGCGAGGAGACGAGTAGCGGTGAGCCCGATCCTCGCAATTTCTTTGGGTAAGGATTGGATGTGCCCTCGCCGGTGGGATTAATTACGAGGAACGCCTCGGTTTGTATTGTTTCGCGATGGGCGAGTTTGTTTTATAGAGACCCCCCTGGCGAGAAAATGCACATCCAACCCTTCCGTGTTGGCCAAAAACTTGTTAGTTGCGCGTGCGGTATTCTTTTCCCTTTCGCTTGTAATTAATGAAGTGCGTCAGTCGAATACGGGATATACAAATCCCTTGCGTACGTGAGTGGGTCCGAGCGGTCGGAACAAAGGCCGATCATGGCCCGGGCAGCGTGTAGACGCGCCCGCGCGCTAGTGTTTACCTCGCGTTCACTCTCTCTCTCTCTCCCGCACGTCTTCGAGTCCGCGTGCTGCCGGTTAATTTTTTTTCGTTCTCTCCGAATAGTGCGCGTTATAAGTTCGGCTTCCCTTCGGTGAATTTCTGTGCCCGTGTGTTAGTTCCGCGTACCTTGCTTGCCGGTTATCTCTCGCAATTTGTATTATTTCCCGTTTGTCTCTTGCAAGTATTAGTATTTTCCGGTTACCTTCGTAAATATTATGAATTGTTGGTTATCGACTCGTTATTTCTTCGCGTTACGATTTTCTCACGGTTACCTAACGGTTATCTTTCGGTTATCTACTCGTTATTTCTTCGCGTTACGGTTTTCTCTCGGTTACGTCTCGGTTCTCTTTCGGTTGTCATTGACGATTGGTCGCCCGCCACTCGCCGGTTCGGTTACCCGTGGTTCGCTACCTCTCGGTTGTCGGCCGGCTATCTACGTGTCCGGACCACGTGTTTCGCGTTCCACGTCACATACTACGTGCGTTCTTCGACGGCCTACCCGCGTCCATCCCTCGATAATCGCGTATATTCCGGTTACCTGGCGAATACCTTCCGGTTATCCGACGTGTAGCTTTGGTTACCTTTCGTGTCTCTCGCGGTTACCCTCTGACACAGTTTGTCGCGCGTAAAGTATTACCGGTTATATCTCCCTTTTAGATGAGATTCTATGACGAATGATTTGGTTTTACGAACCGACCCGGCTCAAGTTCCGCCCTGACTCGACCCACTTCTATCTATTGTCTCTCGCCGCAAATATGCCTACGCAAATGGGTGTCCGAACCCGTGTCGCGCGTGTTGCGCGAACTTCGCCGGCTTTGTCTCGGCGAATTAAACCAGGCTGCGTTGGCCCCGATGATGGTCCCCTCCCGTGCGCCCGTTCATTGTAATTATGCGTTACTTTTATTGTTTTGGGTTATTTGGGGGAACCGTCCCCGTTCTAAACGAACCCTTGCGTGCGCCCGGTTAATTGAGTTAATTAGTTTTATTGTTTTGGTTATTTGGGGGAAGACCGGCCCCGTTTCTGTTCTTTCTTATTTCTCTGTTATTTTGTGGGGGACCGTCCCCGTGTATGTGAAGAAGCGGCAATAAACTTGGAACTAGTTATGAATTCGATTGTCTCCAACGTCTGCGCCCCTCTACCATATTCCCTCACGTCGGTGAGCTGAGTTAGCCGGCCCGTCCTCGGTCCTCACCGTCCTCCCGCCGCCTTTCGCGTCCCTCCTCGCGGCATGGGGAATTTTAAGTCAGTCCAGGACTGGCGGTACCTAGTACCTGGCGCCCAACGCCCCGTGTCGCGAGGCGCCTCAACCCGTCGGGCGATTGCCCAGGGCAAAAGTTTCAGGTTAACCAGGCGGAAGGAAATGTCAAGACCGGGAAGTGTGGAGGTGCACGCCGAATGCCGCGAAGGCGGGCATGCTGGTCACAAAATGGCGCCCAACGTGGGGCCCGAGATGATCGAAATTCGTAAATTCCGTTATTAGTTGATTGAGCCAATAATAATAATAATAATAATAATAATAATAATAATAATAATTTAAACCCCGTGGAAAATCGAACCGTGTTGTCAGGGAGTCAGTGCACCATTTACCTGGTTACTATCTTGTTTCTCGCTACCTCTTGATTTCATCATTTTCTTCACGACCGAATATAAATGTTTTCTCTTTGCGTTCAATTGGCGATGTCCCAGATGAGTTTCGTTAGGAATTTTAGGCATAGGTCGACCCGATTTATTTAGCCAGACGAACGGCGATAGGTAAATAGGCCTTTGTCTCGTACTAGGCAATACCTTGGCGCTATGAAAAAAAAAAAAAAATTATTATTAGGAAGAGCGTCACTTCTCCCCATCTCGCCGCACAGAAGACAAGCCGATAATCCCTTCCGACTCTGCGGATGTTTACCTTAACCATACCTTTCTATCTGATTTTCGCCGAAAAGATAATATTTCGTTTGACATCTGCTTCGAAAAACGTATTGTCCCAAGTTCGATTTACAGCGCTACTGCCGTGCTCGCTACCGAAGAGTTTTTTTTTCTCACTGTCGCTACTACCCCGATTTACCTACGAATTGTATTACGGTGGTTATTCCCTTGCTACGTCGAAATTATCTCACTTTCTTATTTTCGCCGCAATTATTTCATCGCATTAAACCTTTGTTGACGTTGCCGTCGATGTGGCTAATATATTATCTCGAGGTCTCGGAACGTTTCTGCGTAGCTATCTGACAACAAGTTTTGTCTTCCACTCTCTATCTCCGGAAGGTTTTTCATACCTCAAATTTACCCCGTCAATTCTCTAGCTACCTCGGAATTATTCCTTTGTGAATAATCCTCTTATTTACCTTCGGAGAATTTCGCGACCGTTAATCCCGTATTTACCTCTAGCGTAATCCACATTGGTTACCTTCTTGGCCAGTTTGACGCGATTCGGCGGATATGAAAAAAAAAAATTATTTGGTTTCGTCAATTTACCTCGGACACGCTGGTAATCTCTGTAGTTGTTTTCACAATATTTCGCGACCGTTAATTCCTTTGTTCGTTCCCGCGTAGGCCACGGTGATCGGTTTCCTTTGTCAGGTTGAAGCGCCCATGCGAATGGTAATCCGTTGTTTACTTCGGCGGAGCACCTATGGTCAGCGTCTTGGCTCGAAACATTGTTTCGTTTAGCGAATTTGACCGTCAGTCTAACCACGAGTTTTTTTGAGCCGCCTTTGTCCACACTCGAAAGCCTAATGTCATACCCGTGCGAGGAGCGACCACAAGGCCTCCTTTGTGTATCTCCGAAACAAAGCCATGTCAACACGGGCTCCTGAACCAAATCCGAAGAACGTATTGGTGGGGGGCAAGCCTCACGACTCCCGTGAGTACCCCGTCCCCCACCGGGGAGTTATTCGTAATGGGGGAACGGTTAGGACGCCTGAAGCGGGGAAGTTAGTCTTCGACAACCAGTGATAGTAATCGGTCCTCGATAGTTCAACCCGAGTTCGCGATCATAATCCCTTCATCAGCCTACCTAAATAAGATCATTCCCGGTTGCCTTAATAATTACAATTGCGTGAATTTACCTGAGAGTTATCTCCATTCACTAAATTCAATTAACTTCATTTACTTCCGGTTGCCTTACTCTCGTGATTGGGTTCCCTCCGTTCCGGTTATCTTAAAGCCCTTACCGGTTACCCTCGGATACCATAATTACTTTTAATTGAATTATTCCGGGAACCTTAGTACATCTCGGTATACTACTCGTTTCTCTTTAAGCCCCTGTAATTCTCGACTTATCTTCGGTTAGCTAATTAAAATTAAGTGAGTTACCTCCGTCTACCCAATTGGGAAAAATTTAAACGCATCCGGTTACCTGAATTACCTACCTTACCGACGTTGGGATCGTGATACCTACCTTCATTGGGTTAATTGTACCTCGTTATTAGATTTCGTTTATCGCGGTTACCTTCGCTTACCTAAAAGTACCTTTCATTATTTCGGCCTCAATTACCTCTATCTCGGTTACCTGGATCCAACATCAAACTTCCTAACGTGTATCCCGGTTCTCTGTTAGTGAAAACCCTCCGAACCCTTCGCGTCAATTTTGGGTCGCGTGTCGAAAATACTATCGCCCGAATACCGTCATCGAACGACCGCGAACGGTTAGTCCGGGAGTGTCCCATATCATGGACACTCAGAGGACCGATATCAGAGGAAGGCTCATATCAGAGGAAGGCTCCCCTGAAGATGGACCCGCTAGCCCATCGGGCCGAGCCACATCACCTGAAGATCCGGCACCCCCGCCTGAGTCGGCCCCTGGCCTCCGACCGTCGTTGGGCAACCCACATATGACGTTGGGATGGGACTCTGGTATGGGAACTAGTGAGCAGTCATGGAATGGACAGGCCATAGGCCACTATCCTCCCGAGGGCTCTAGTACTACCTACGGCCCCAGCGGTCGTACTGGGGCTCCAGGTTTGACAGCTCCCCGACAACCTCCGCCCGCGTCTTTTCCGGAAGCAGGGGTAAGTGATGCGACCCGATTTGTCGCGCCCCAAGGTAGGCCTTGGCAGACAACCTGGGATCCCTCCCTACCTGGGCCCAGCGTACCTAACCCGCAGGGGTTAGGCCAGGCCCGCGGAGCTGGGCCGATCTGGCCTCCGCAGCCCGCTCCTACCGTGGAATCTAACCCGCGGGGGAACCCGGAAGGTTACCGACCTGCTCCTGCCTCCTCGGTCTTACATACGATGCGCAAATGGAACATCTCGTTCGCGGGTAGGAAGGGTGACGATGTGGAAACGTTTTTGACGCGGGTAGCAGAGGGGCGTGCGATCATTCCTGTAGCGGATGTAGATCTCATTCGTTGCCTTCCGTTCTTTTTGACGGGAATAGCCCTCCAGTAGTTCCGAAACGATCGTGGGAGCTGGACGACCTGGGAACAATTCCGGTCGGCCTGTCGGCGACGTTTTGGAGACCCTGATTATCAGTACGCGCTGCGGGAAGAGATAATGCGCCGTACGCAGGGTATTGATGAACCTGTGGCCGATTATCTGACCTGCTTGCGTGGGCTATTCGGTCGCCTCCATCCTCAGTGGAGCGAAGCCGAGGAGATTCAATACGCTCACCGGAACATGCTGCCCAAATTGCAAATCGCCATACATCGTGACGATCTGTTCGATTTCGATTCGCTGGAGCATATCGCCGTCCGTATCGAGAAAAGTTACCAGCTAGCGCGCGCGTATCGAGCTCCTCCCTTGCCAGATCAGTCGTTGTGTCCGGAACTCGCGTATAAGGGTACCTCCTCAACACCCAACCCCCGCCCTGCCGTTCGACGCAACCTGTACGCTGCCTTGGAGACCACCTTTGGAGAAGCCGAAGAGTTTCCCTCGACTGACTTAAGACCCAATTCGTCGTTGGAATCCCCGTATAATCGAACTTCTGGTGAGAGTACCGACTTAAACGCTTTGCAACCCCCGAATGTTCCGAATAGAGCCAATCGTCCGCGTGTCCGAACTCCTAGGCCACCACCACCGCGAGTACAGTCCGAAACACCTACTACCTTGCACGCTCTGAACCCCTTCAGGGACGAACTACACGCAGGAACATCCGAACCGGTTGGGCCTGAAGTAGCTCGCGGGGCACCGACCTGTTGGAACTGTCGGAAAACCGGGCATCGATTCCACGCCTGTGCCGAACCCCGAAAAACCTTCTGTTATCGGTGCGGTCGGACTGGCTTCAAATCCACCAATTGTACGTGTGCGGGAAACCGCTAAAGGCGGGGTCTCGCCCGGTCATTTCGGAGACACCCGCCTCTTCTAACCAACCTATCTCGGCCGATTCCGCGATTGAAGAACTGTTAGAACCCTTGTGGAGTGGCCACCTCCAAACGGAGGAAAGCGCCACAGCTTCCTTCCTTACCTTCACCTTACAGGGTTGGCCTATCCGAGTCCTAGTCGACTCCGGTTCTAGTCGAACTTTCCTAGGACCTCGCGCCATCCAATGGATGGATGATCTCGGGATCCCCAGGCAAAAGACGCGACCTCGTGGAGTAGAAATGGCGGGCGGACAAAAAGCAATCGCCTATGAGACCGTAAGCCCTAACGTCGATATCTACGGTATTACCTTCTCTTTTACTGCCTACCTTCTACCGGCCCTCGTGTTACCTTGTATCTTAGGCTTGGACTTTCTAAGTGCGTCGCGTCTAGTCGTAGACTTTGAAGAAGCTCGTTGGTTTAGCAAGGATCGTCCCTTGCAAAGCTACGTCTTCGAGATCAAACGGGGCGGCGGACCTCTTAGTTCGTTATGCGCGGCCCTCCAAGAATTGAGCGGCGAACAGCTAAAACGTCTAAAAACCTTAGTGGCCAAGGAGATTCCACCCGCTCCCGAAACGCCCGGAGTAACGCCGCTAACCGAACACCGAATTGACGTAGGCGGGCACCCGGCGATAAAGCAACGCTATTACGCCGTGTCCCCGGCCATAGAAGTGGCTATCCACGAAGCTGTTCGACAAATGCTTGCGGGAGGCATCATTGAGGCATCCAGTAGCGATTGGTCGAGCCCAATTGTGATGGTGAAAAAGCCCAATGGTAAATTTCGGTTCTGTCTAGACTTCCGCAAGGTCAATAGCGTAACGAAGAAGGACGCGTACCCGATCCCGTTAATGAATAGCATTTTAGATCGTCTGCGGCGGGCGAATTATATCACCACCCTTGACCTGAGCCAAGCTTACTTTCAAATACCCCTTGAGGGAAAAAGTCGCGAGATCACGGCCTTCACGGTACCAGGGATGGGCCTCTTTCAGTTCCGGCGTATGCCTTTCGGGCTAACCAATGCGCCGGCCACGTTTCAGCGACTGCTAGATAAATTATTAGGCCCCGAAATGCAGCCAAATGTTTGTTTACCTAGACGATATTATAATCGTAACGTCTACCTTCGACGAACATCTCATTTGGCTGCGTAAGGTATTGCGAAAAATTCAATAAGCCGGCCTCACCATCAACCCGGATAAGAGTGATTTTTGTTGCTCCGAGGTCCGATATCTCGGATTCTTAGTTGACCGTCAAGGACTGCAGGTAGATCCAGAAAAGGTTAGCCCTGTCGTGAATTATCCAGCCCCGAAAACCGCGAAACAGCTCCGTCGTTTTCTAGGAATAGCTTCGTGGTATCGCCGTTTTATCCCTAACTTTGCGACTGTCGCTAGCTCGCTAACGCAGTTGTTAAAGAAAAATTGTCCCTGGGAATGGGGAGAGGCCCAAAGAAACGCTTTTCAGAGTATTCGAGATTCGTTAACTACGTCTCCTACCTTAACCCCCCCCCCCCCCCGATTTCGAACGGCCGTTTACCTTACAAACGGACGCTAGTAGCGTAGGACTAGGGGCGGTTGTTACCCAGTCCGTGGACGGCGGAGAACACGTGATAGCGTACGCAAGTCGAGCCATGAATGACGCGGAGAAAAACTACACCACCACCGAGCAGGAATGCCTAGCCGTAATATGGGCCATTAGGAAATTTCGCTGTTATTTGGAAGGGTATCACTTCACAGTGATCACGGATCATTCTAGCTTACGTTGGTTACACAACCTTAAGAATCCAACCGGTCGATTAGGCCGCTGGGCACTCGAGATGCAAGAATATGATTACGATGTGGTTCACCGAAAGGGGGCCTTGCATCACGTCCCGAACGCGTTATCGCGCATCCCTGAGGCGTCTTGCAATCTCGTTTGGCCTACGGGCCCCATCCTGGACAAATGGTATACCCAAAAGATCCGAGAGGTACAAAGAAATCCTACCAGGTACCCTGACTGGAAGGTCGAGGGGAATAGGTTATATTACCACGTAGCTCCGCAGTTTCCTTCGTTTGAGGTGGACGATCTAGACGCCTGGAAGCTGGTGCTTCCCCGAGAAAGTCGTAGATTGGCTCTGATCGAATCCCACGATCACCCTATGTCCGGACATCTCGGCATTGAAAAAACTTTTCGGCGGTTAGGATTGCGGTATTATTGGCCAAATCTATTTCGAGACGTGGTACAATACGTACGAACCTGCAGCCCTTGTCAACGATGCAAGGTGTCGCAAGCAGCTCCAGCTGGTTTGATGGGGAAGAGGTTAGTCACGCAACCGTGGGATACCGTCGCAGCCGATGTGATAGGGCCTCTACCAACTAGTAAGGCAGGATTTTCCTATGTCTTGGTCATACAGGATCTTTTTACCAAATGGATCGAGTGCTGTGCGCTCCGGAAAGCTGCCGGTAAAAAGATCGCCGAAGTTTTGTTTGACTCGATTGTGTCCCGGTGGGGAGCTCCCAGAGTATTACTCACCGACAATGCCACCGAGTTCATTAATCGCGACATTCGAGCCCTGACGGAAAAGATCGGCATTTGGCACCATACGACTCCTCCCTATCACCCACAGGCGAACCCGGTAGAGCGAGTAAATCGAACCCTCAAAACCATGATGATCACTTACCTAGGCGGCGATCACAGAGAATGGGATCTCCATCTTCCCGAATTCCGATTCGCGTATAATACTTCCTTTCATACCTCTATTCAAGCGAGCCCGGCGTTCGTCAACTTCGGACGCGAACCACCACCATCTAGCATTAGGTTACCTTCCGCGGAAATCGAGATTATCCCTAACCCCCCGCAGAGGTGGGTCGAGAGGATGAAAAACTTAGACGCGCTCCGCGCAAACATCCGTCATTCGATCACGAACGCGCAACAACGACAAGCGACCTATTACAACCTTCGGCGGAGACCCCGCGAATTCCGAGTGGGCGAACTGGTCCTAAAACGATCTCACGTCTTATCGTCGGCTAGCCAAAACATCGCGGCCAAACTGGCACCCAGATTTAGCGGCCCGTTCGTCGTTAGTAGGAAATTATCCTCGTTAGTTTTAGAATTGGCCGATCCGAACGGAACCTGGACGGGAAAAGCGCACATCCAGGACTTGAAACCTTACGTTACTCAGTAGATAGATCATTCAACCATCGTCATTTCATTTACAGGCCATTACCTACTCCCTTCACCTCCCTTCTTAGAGAGAGTAGGGTAGCTCCAGCAGGGTGAGGCAGGATCAACGGAAGAACAAAGAAAAAAAAACTTAGGAGAGGAACAATGGACCCACGTACCGCTCGGCGGTCCCCAAGACCGGAGTCCCCGGGTAGCTCCGAGGATACCTTGGCGTACGAGGCGGCACTGGGAGGAGGGTTCGTACCCATGAGCCCGCCCTCCACCATCAACTTGTCTTTCTCTTCGGAGTCCTCTTTCGACGGCCCTCCGGGAGGAGAAGAGCCCCCGAGGCAGGCGGTAGCGGACGGGCGTTTCCGAGTACCGTCCCCAGCTCCTTCAGCCGTGGAAGAACTGCAACTGGCGAGAGACCTACAGGACGAGCCCCAGTTAAGGGAGGAGGCCCTCTGGGAGCTGTCGCGACCATACGCTCGCGAGCTGGCAGCGGTGGAGTTCCTGCGACCCGGGTTCTTCCACGACCTGGCCCGACAGGTCGTCGTCTTGACGCACCAGGGCCACGAGGAGTGTCCCCTCTTTGACGGGCTAAATCGCCCGGTGCGTCGGGCTACGTCCGCGGAGGTGCGGGAGGTACCCCGCTCATTCGAGGCCGCGTGCCAGACCCTCGGGGGTCTGCACCTGGCGCCAGGCATCAATGCGGCGACGCAGACGGTTAGGGGCGTCAGGGAATTGAGCACTCAGACCATACCTACTCTGGTCCGCAACGCCGAAACCCAGACGGAGGAGTCACAGGAAGACGGCACGGGACTAGTGGCCGCGGACGTGGCAGAAACCTCCGGCTCGGGGGCCCGCGCGCCCCGGCATCCTGCACCACGGGGGCGCGATCGCAGCCCACACCGCCAATCCCCTCGCCGAAGCCCCTGCCGCCCGGGGCCACGCTATGGGCGCTGTTTTAACTGCGGGGAGTTGGGCCACACTCGGCAAACGTGCGACAGGCCCCCCAGGACCTCGTGCTGGCGCTGCGGTTGGCCTGGGGTGACGGTCCGGGAGTGTCCCCGGCACGGGGAGTCCTGGTATCAGACCCGGACATCACGACCCAATTAGGACCCCGTAGCCTAGCTAGCGCATAGTTCGCGTTTTTTTTTCTTTTCCCTCAGGCCTCCAGTGATAGCCTAGCTATGTAAGCTCCCTTAATACTACCTTAACTAGCGTATTCATGTTACCTACTACTTATGTTACGTTACCTACTGCGTTAACAAATAGCTATTCCATTAAAATAAGACTTATTAAAAACACGCCAGTTTCGTTGATTCACCCTTACCGTGAGTTAGCGGTCGGGAATTTATATCCCCACCAATCATCTCGCGGTCCGCAGCCGAGGAGTGAATTAAGAGGAAGGTTTGAAGAACCCATGGTGATGCTGGTTCTCCCTGTCAACCGCGGTTACCTCCACAGCGTTACTCTATCTTAGATTACCTCGCGAATTTCTTGTTTTCTTTCTCTCTCCGGAGTTTAATCCCTTGTTTTTCCTTTTGGGCAATTCACCTATCATCGTCAAGGCACGGACACGGATTTCCATTTGCAGAGCAGGCTACGTCCCTATCGTTTCTTTTCCCCATTGGGGAAGTTTTGATTCAAGTTAAATATTGGCCATACCCAAAGAAGGGGCATAACGCTTCAATGCGTGGTCGGAGGTTCCATCTGGGCCCCGAGGATCGGATCTCGCTTGCTTCTGTGTTTCAGCCTACGCCGTCGTCGGACCCGACCCCTGCCCGGATCCTCCGTGCCGAGCAGTCGACGCTAGTACGTCCCCCTTCCTCCGGACCAAGCATCATCGACAACAAGGAATCGACCGGACGAACCCGTCAAGCGTCAGTCATCGCCATCAAAGACCTAGGACGGATCTGGGGGTGGAGGATTTGTAACGTGACATTTTGCCCCGTTACAAGGCACGGAGCGATTTTGGGTGACGGGTCGGATTTACGACCCTTTTTCTCGGCCGAGGACGCAATGGGCCGCTCGATTCCCGACTCACTGTTCGGACACACTCTCCATGACCTAAGACGACGAGTACATCGCCTGTTTGGTTCGTGTTTTGCGGCGAGAGCGATCAAGCGTAAAATTCCGAGTAAAGCAACGGCCGTTTCTATTGCGAGGATTGGGAGCCCGCGACCGTTGGTTCGGGCTATATATTTTTGTTTTGGTTAAGGAACAGAGATCGCTGTACGTCGCGCTCTTCACCATCGCCGATTTGTGGAGAATAATTGCGGAGAGGGGACGGGTGCTGCCCTTTTCCCTATCTCCTTCGCCGCGGTTGACCGAAGACGGTACGCGCGGCGTTTCTCCCAAGACGCAGGCGAACGAGGAACACCATCGTTTGTGGACAAGGGGGATGCCCGAGGGGTGCTGGTTTATGACCAAATATAACGTGTTTCCCGCCCCTCGGACCTAGCGGCCTCGGAGCCGTACCCCTCCTTTCGCGTCGCGAGCGTCACAGTCCGACTAAAAATCGGCGCCTCCGTGTTGAGGCTTGGGAGGGTGGTGAGACGGGTGGCGGGTGTTGAAATGTGCGTTTTGGTCGTGGGCCCACCGAGGGACTTGAGGGACGCCTCGTCCTGTCGAGGGAGGCCTCCCCCGTGCCCGTCGCGCCCTCCCGGATCTTGGAGGAAGACGTTCGCGATGCGAACAATAGTAGCTGCGGGAGAAGCGCCGTACGCGGTAGTTGGGGTGTGTGGTGGGGGGGTCTTGGCCCGTCCCACGTGCGAATCGTCACCGGTGTCCGAAGTTCGAAATTCGGGCACCGCGTGACAAGGGGGGGCGGGTGCCGCGAGGCACCCAATAACGCTCCTAGATATTAGGCGCACGAGCGCATTAGTAGGGGCGGTAAAACGGGGGGAGAGTAAGGAGCGTCAGCGATCACGACGAAGGAACATATTTCGTGAGTCGGAAGTCGAGTGCCCACGAGCCCAGTCCAAGAAGTAAATCATCACGAGTACCCGGCCAAGGACCGTCCCCGCGACGAGGAACGAGAGGCGAGGAGACGAGTAGCGGTGAGCCCGATCCTCGCAATTTCTTTGGGTAAGGATTGGATGTGCCCTCGCCGGTGGGATTAATTACGAGGAACGCCTCGGTTTGTATTGTTTCGCGATGGGCGAGTTTGTTTTATAGAGACCCCCCTGGCGAGAAAATGCACATCCAACCCTTCCGTGTTGGCCAAAAACTTGTTAGTTGCGCGTGCGGTATTCTTTTCCCTTTCGCTTGTAATTAATGAAGTGCGTCAGTCGAATACGGGATATACAAATCCCTTGCGTACGTGAGTGGGTTCGAGCGGTCGGAACAAAGGCCGATCATGGCCCGGGCAGCGTGTAGACGCGCCCGCGCGCTAGTGTTTACCTCGCGTTCACTCTCTCTCTCTCTCTCCCGCACGTCTTCGAGTCCGCGTCCTGCCGGTTAATTTTTTTTCGTTCTCTCCGAATAGTGCGCGCTATAAGTTCGGCTTCCCTTCGGTGAATTTCTGTGCCCGTGTGTTAGTTCCGCGTACCTTGCTTGCCGGTTATCTCCCGCAATTTGTATTATTTCCCGTTTGCCTCTTGCAAGTATTAGTATTTTCCGGTTACCTTCGTAAATATTATGAATTGTTGGTTATCGACTCGTTATTTCTTCGCGTTACGATTTTCTCACGGTTACCTAACGGTTATCTTTCGGTTATCTACTCGTTATTTCTTCGCGTTACGGTTTTCTCTCGGTTACGTCTCGGTTCTCTTTCGGTTGTCATTGACGATTGGTCGCCCGCCACTCGCCGGTTCGGTTACCCGTGGTTCGCTACCTCTCGGTTGTCGGCCGGCTATCTACGCGTCCGGACCACGTGTTTCGCGTTCCACGTCACATGCTACGTGCGTTCTTCGACGGCCTACCCGCGTCCATCCCTCGATAATCGCGTATATTCCGGTTACCTGGCGAATACCTTGGGGTTATCCGACGTGTAGCTTTGGTTAACTTTCGTGTCTCTCGCGGTTACCCTCTGACACAGTTTGTCGCGCGTAAAGTATTACCGGTTATATCTCCCTTTTAGATGAGATTCTATGACGAATGATTTGGTTTTACGAACCGACCCGGCTCAAGTTCCGCCCTGACTCGACCCACTTCTATCTATTGTCTCTCGCCGCAAATATGCCTACGCAAATGGGTGTCCGAACCCGTGTCGCGCGTGTTGCGCGAACTTCGCCGGCTTTGTCTCGGCGAATTAAACCAGGCTGCGTTGGCCCCGATGATGGTCCCCTCCCGTGCGCCCGTTCATTGTAATTATGCGTTACTTTTATTGTTTTGGGTTATTTGGGGGAACCGTCCCCGTTCTAAACGAACCCTTGCGTGCGCCCGGTTAATTGAGTTAATTAGTTTTATTGTTTTGGTTATTTGGGGGAAGACCGGCCCCGTTTCTGTTCTTTCTTATTTCTCTGTTATTTTGTGGGGGACCGTCCCCGTGTATGTGAAGAAGCGGCAATAAACTTGGAACTAGTTATGAATTCGATTGTCTCCAACGTCTGCGCCCCTCTACCATATTCCCTCACGTCGGTGAGCTGAGTTAGCCGGCCCGTCCTCGGTCCTCACCGTCCTCCCGCCGCCTTTCGCGTCCCTCCTCGCGGCATGGGGAATTTTAAGTCAGTCCAGGACTGGCGGTACCTAGTACCTGGCGCCCAACGCCCCGTGTCGCGAGGCGCCTCAACCCGTCGGGCGATTGCCCAGGGCAAAAGTTTCAGGTTAACCAGGCGGAAGGAAATGTCAAGACCGGGAAGTGTGGAGGTGCACGCCGAATGCCGCGAAGGCGGGCATGCTGGTCACAAGTCATATCCGTATTAACATGATCGTTGTAGACGTGTTTGAGATTCATATCGTCCTGCTTGAAAAGCACCACGAAATTTGCATTATCTCTCACGAGATTTTTGGGGATACGAGTGTACATCTGACAAAGATAAAAACTGTCAACAATCTCGTGTCTTCCCATGGAAAAGAAGGCCCGTACAGTATCCTGCTTTTCGCATGCTATATCATCAAAGATGAATATAGAGTTGGATCGTGCATCACTTGGTGCTGTCACTTGTTCATGCGCCTCGAATGGATGATATTCAACTCCACTCACAGGTTCGAGTAATTGTTCGAGCAACTTATACTTTGGCGGCTTCAACGATTTGGAATACAAGTAAATGTTCTCAAATCTCAAACCGTTCGGATGGATGATGAGAGTGAGCAAAACGTTGGTTTTCCCACAATTCGATGGACCGCAAAACAGTGCACGTATGCTATCCGGCAATAAATTCCCATGACGTTTTTGTTTCTTCTTCCTCCCACCGTCTTCGACAAACTCATCGAAATTTATCACGGGGAGTCTGCCTCTGATAGTTTGCTTCTTGGACGTCATCTCACACACGACTAACGATGAAATCATATAAATAGGATTCTTATAGGGATTATCCATCAGTCGCATATTGTCTTTAGACATGATCGTGAATGGCAAGAGTGGTAAAGGTTTAGTCAACCGCCTAATCAACAAACTCCCCGTTGAACTACATCTGCCTAGGTATCAGTTTTGTGGACCAGGCACAAAGTTGATCAAGCGCCTTGCTCGTGGTGATCCGAGCATTAACCCATCGGATACGGCTAGCAAACAACACGATATTGCGTATTCGAAAAATCCGGATAATCTTGAGGCTAGACATTTGGCGGATAAAGTGTTGGCTGACCAGGCTGGGCAACGTGTTACCGCGAGAGACGCTAGTATCGGTGAAAAAGTCAGTGCTTGGGGCGTGGCAAATATTATGAAGACAAAGAGAAAATTTGGCATGGGGATAAAGACCCGCAAGGGTGGCGTTTGTTTCAAAAAGATAATTGGCGCTGCAAAGAAGACAATGATTCAAAGTAATGATCCGCATAAGATTATTAAATCAGCTCTGAAGGGTACTCGTGCAGCTGTAAAGATGCAAGGTGGTAAAGTACGCACACCTTGGGTTCTAGACGTACCCCATAAAATTGGTGGTTTATTACCGTTCCTCGTGCCCATTTTTGCGGGTCTTAGCACTGCGGGCGCTTTGTCGGGTGGTGTGGCTAGTATAGCTAAAGCCGTAAATGCTGCTCAAGCAGCTAAACATGAATTAGATGAAAGTAAGCGTCATAATCGGACAATTGAAGCAATTGCATTAGGTCGGGGTCTACATCTGAAACCATATAAGCAGGGATTGGGCCGTCATATCAAGCCAAAAAACAAGAAGTTAGGCTACCTCACCGACCCCTCACCGACCGCGACCTACTTAAATGTGCAAAAATCCTAAAGATTCCACATTTTCGTGGAGTTTACATGCGCGACACATTGCCAGCGAACGGACTTCTCAAATGTGAAGCAGCAATTGTAAATTTGGATGAAAATGCCGGTCCTGGAACGCACTGGGTCGCTTACAAAAAGACTGGATAGAAAGTCATGTACTTTGATAGTTTCGGCAATCTTCCACCACCATCCGAAATCATGAGATATTTTCGTGTTGGTAGCGTAAATTATAATTATGAGGGATATCAGGAATATGATATGATTGAGTGTGGGCATTTGTGTCTCAAATTTCTTTGTCGACAATTGCAGCACAAATAAAAGTATACACTATATATAGGGGGGAAATTATGT
Source organism: Ophion slaviceki (assembly GCA_944452715.1). NCBI lineage: Eukaryota > Metazoa > Arthropoda > Insecta > Hymenoptera > Ichneumonidae > Ophion > Ophion slaviceki. Next base: position 27,248 of record CALYCA010000055.1, on the reverse strand, counting down.
GGGAAATTCAGTTGTTAATTTACCAGCATCATGGACGAAAGTTTAACATTGACCATATCTGGCTCATCCTCCATACTCGAGGCGCAATACTTTCCCCCATCGAACTCTCGCTACACAAAAATTATACTCTCGGTCTCGTGGAATGGTTAACCTTCAACTCTATTCCCAATATCGACGTTGAGCACGATAAACTTTACGTGGGTGATGAGGTGTTGACGATACCTACGGGCAGTTATGAAATAGAGGATATTGAGACGTTCGTACATGCCGAGCTCTCACGTAAAAACATCAAAATCAGCATTAAACCCAATAATAATACGCTACGCAGTGAGATCGAGTGTGATCGTGATATAAATTTTGAGCCGAAAGATTCTATTGGGCATCTACTAGGCTTCACTGCACGCAAATTGGAAGCCAATAAAAGGCACGAATCGGACCTTCCTGTAACCATTCTCAAAGTGAATGCCTTACGCGTTGAGTGCAACATTACCGCTGGCGCCTATATTAACGGACAAAAAGTATACACAATTCACGAATTTTTTCCATCTGTGCCACGGGGCTATAAGATCATTGAAGTTCCCTCCCACGTAATTTATTTGCCAATCACGAGCCGAACGATTGACGCGATACAGCTTCGCATAGTGGATCAGGACGGTGATTTGGTAAATTTCCGCGGTGAAGTGATCACCATACGCCTGCATATAAAGTCGTGATGGGTATAGTTTTCAATAGATCTTCCAATAACAATAAACGGCCATGGATAAAAACAATCAGTCGTCGGCCAGCGCCCAAAGTGCTAACACCTCAAAACGTGCTACTCTTGAAGAGTTTGGGTCTCAAAGTGCAAAAAATTATCTAGTCTGTGCTCTGTGCATCTGTTGCGTGAAATGGAAAAAGAAATCGTAAACATTCAGACACCCGTGGTCTTTGATGAATCCATCATCCATTGTGAGATTCACGCTCATCAGCCATATGCATCTTCAACCTACAATAACAGCGATGAAATCCGTATTGCCATCCAACATCAAGACCTCTCCATTCTGCCAACCAAGAGTTCCCTACACATATGTGGGAATTTATCCAAGCGTGAGGGGACGCCGACCGCTGCTACAAGTCTCGTCAACAATGCTATTTGTCATTTGTTTGAGGAAGTGGGATATGAATTAAATTCCATAGAAATCGATCGTAATAAGAATGTTGGCATTACGAGTGTAATGAAGGGATATTCATCTCTCTCACCGGCCAAAAGTTCTATGCTCGAGAACACTGGATGGCTCGATGTCGAAGAGACGAAGCAAATCGTAGATGTATCGGGAAACTTTGATGTGTGCATTCCGTTCAGCATGCTCCAGACAAGTTTACCGAAGATTATCGTAAAATTGTCGTAAATGCCAAGCACGAGTTGATTCTCACGAGATCAAAGACCGACGACAATGCCATTGTACAAAGAGCGCTCGAAGACTACAAACTCGTATTGCATAAAATAGAATGGCTCGTACCGTATGTAATTGTCTCGAATCAGCGAAAAATTCACCTGTTACAGTTTTGTACTGTATTAATATCCATTGCTGCCTGTCACCTCTAAGCACGTGTGGTATGTGAAAACCTCGAATCAGCTGGAGAAGCCACGTTATGTCATACTCACGCTGCAGACGAGACGGAAAAATAAGAAACAGCAAAATGCGAGCCACTTTGATCATTGTAACCTGAGCGATGTTAAACTTTACCTCAACTCACAATGTTATCCATATGGAAATTTGAATTTGAACATTGATCAAAACCAATATGCATACGTATGCATGTATGCAAACTACGATGTAGTTTGCATACATCTCTACGACATGTATGCAAACTTTCAACCGACCTATTACAACAAAGAGGCCGAACCATGGCTGAGCAGGATTGAATTTTTAGAAAAAGCGCCCCTCGTTGTCATTGACTGCTCAAAGCAAAACGATTCTCTCAAGTCCGGCCCTGTTAACGTGCGCCTTGAGTTCGTATTGAAAAATAATATTCCGCCACAAACTTCAGCATACTGCATGATCCTCCATGATCGTATTGTCGAGTATAATCCAATCAGCGGTGGGGTTAAAAAATTGGTATAAAATCATGCCGATAATTCGCGTCCACGTCAGTCAACATGGAGCTTATCGTCGATGTACAGGGCTTCAGGAGACCCATCAACAAATTTGTCCTAAAGGAGATGTCCATCATTAAACTCCACGACAAGGATGCTGAACCACTGACGCTCGCCTTCGACGCACCATTTGCATGGGACTCTTTACCGGCCAAGTACAAAATGACAAACAAGTGGTTGGAACGCAATTTCCATGGAATCCGATGGGAACACAGCGGTATACTTTACAAGGCAGCTAGAAAGACAATTCGAGAAATCTTGCAAGCGGTCCCCACCATCTATGCGAAGCCCCCATCATTCCTTCAACACGAAATACAACTGCGCCCATGATAATATAAAATCGCTGAAAAACTGGTTGAGTGTATACGAGGCGTTGTGTGAGCGAGGGATTTTTTTAAAACGAATAACCAACATTTCGATGAAAATATATACCATTTGTATTCTTCATTTATTCTACGACGAAAATTGTTTTGCATTTCTCCTTCTCATACATTTCGATAAAACAGTTTTTTTTTCTTTAAATATATATTTACATAGTCAAACATTTAAAACGTCGAAAACGATAGTGAGACGGCTGTGATCCGGACGATTGTTCCACTCAAAGATGCTGCACCAACGAGTTTGCTCTTTTCTACCATGCTCAAAGCGGATGGAACTTGACGCTGTTGTATTTTTCACAACTGCATGTAGAGTTGACTATTACGCGCCAGTTGCAGCATACTCTCGATGATGCGGACAGTCGTTCGACCATAGTGCTCCAACGAATTTCGTCTTTTCTACCATGTGTGTGCTCAGACTTAGAAAACGTTTATGCTGTTGTATTTACCACCTTTGTATGTCATCCAGAGATTATGATCACGTGCCACTTGCCGCATTCGCTCGAATATTTCCAAATCTTTATCGAAGGCCTTCACACGTCGCGCTGGTAAGAAGACAGTGAGCTCATCCGCGATGTCCGCGATGTAGCGTTTCCAAAACTTGGTTTGTACGGCCCTCATGTCAGAGATTCGATGATCCGAGTGAACGCGGAGTTCTGACAGCTTCTTCGTTGGAAGGAATTCCGCCATCACGCTGACTTTGTTGATACTCGAGAGATCCATTTTCCCCGCACTTTCAAATTCCTTTTGGGGAGATGTTGATGTTGCGGTGGAATACTGCAATCTGAGCTTGGACTACGAAATGATAAGCTCCCTCATAACCCTCCCACTTAAATTTTCAAACTTCTCCCCACTTTTCCAATCATGAAAAACAGGTTCAAACACTTTCGAAGAACCTCATACGTGGAGAATTTCCCCCGACATTTGTTCACACTCCCAAAAAACGGGTTTAAACACGTTTGAAGAACCCGGTACGTGGAGAATTTCCATAGCATTTTTCACATTCCCGACGTTGAGGTGGAGGGCCATCGATGTGATCTTTCATCTGTGGTGTATTATAATGCTCTATGCATGGAATATATGATATCACTTCACTATCGTTCCGATGATGTTCTGGCAAACGATCCCACAATAAGCCAACATATTTACTCCAATATTTTAGGAGCAAGACCTTTGGAACCTGTTCGAGCTTGGACGAGTCGTTTTTGGTTAAGTTCAGGGGGTGCTTGGCCGGATGTACTGCGTACATACTCGCACATCTGAACATCTCGACGTTATATTTCGAAATGAAATAACGAGTTCTCGATACATCGAAAACATTTTTTTCCCGAGTGCTGCTGTGCTCCGGTGGCCGATCTGGGGTCAAAAACCCTTTGACGATAGATCTCTAAAGTTTATAGTTTTTCCGAGAAATCCCGACTTGTCAGGACCTGTCTCGGGTATCGGTGAGAGTCGTGACAGGAGTGGACACGCATACAAACATTTTAAAGATTTCGCAAACAAAACCAAGCGCATCACACCTGCATCGCATAAATAAACGGCTTTGAAAAGCCGTCCCATTCATGTATCGCTTCAAATTAATGAAATTTTCCTACCCATATATGGCCATTACATACACACATCGTGTGTGTGTGAGTTTTATTTTCACACGGACTAAATAGTGTAGAAAGAAAAACACTGCATCGATGCTAATCTTTTTTGTCTTTAATAAATTAGGAGATTTATGGGTTTTCAACGGTCACTCACCACTACCTGACCCCCGCCCCCACAAAACACTCGTCGACAGCGGCTTCCCCCTCCCGACAGTCGTTCTTCGGACCACATGGCTACCCCCTCCGCAGAGACCCCTGGCATGACGACACGTCCCCGCGCTGGACCCCGCCGCCCCGCTCCCCCCTGAGATGCCACTCGATGGGTTAGAACCGCCCTAGCTCTTCTACGCATGACTGCTTCGCCGCTTATCCGTCGTGAGGATGAGTCCACGGTCGCGGTTAGGCAGTTGCATACTCTTTGCACTGTCTAATTAACTCTATTCGAACTCTATTCGATTATTCGAATCACGCGCCACCAAATATGTAAAGGGCTTACCAGCGGCGCCTACTCGTGCGATCGCTACAGCGCCGGACGCAGAAGAGTGCGCGCACGTCGCGCGCCCTACCGCCGATTTTTGAGAGGAACGTTTGCGAACGGCAGAAGAGAAGGAGACGCGCTAAGGACAGGCGAGAGCAACGATCGTTAGGCCGGATCGATACGCCGATTTAGGGAGAGACCCGAGATTGTTAAAGGAAGAGACTGGCACTCAATAGTATTGTAATTAGGAGCGCAGGAAGTAAACGCATGAGAGTTTTAAGAACGAGCAGAGTCCGAGCGAATTTATTCAACCCCGAACCAAACCGAAACCACGAGAACGCGCGACTCTACTCCGTCTGATCCAAGGGGCTTGTGAGACTGTAGGCGAACTTCGAGAGGGACCGGTAAGTTTGGAAGTCTAGTCAAAAATACTGTAATTGTGCTTGCATATGAGCCTTGGTGGCGGTCCCTGAGTCTCGCGAATTACGCGAACGCGCCGTAGCGTGTTATAAGCCGCGAGAACATATGTGGCTCTCTTCCCCGAGCCGAACCCGAATCTTGAGCGCCGAGGCCCAGTGCAGCCAGATCGCGCGTAAAAGTTACCCCCTCTCTAGTCTCTTGCGCGCCGATCACACAATCATAGTAGCGCGTGTCCGTGAGCGAGCGACGCTCGGGACATCTTCGGCAAGAGCCGAGCGGGGTCGAAGTTTCCCGACCGCGCCTTCGGCAGCTACACCAACACATGGACGCTGAGCACGTTCATGTGCGGCCAAGCCGAAACGAAGGCTTCGAGGGAAAAAGCAATCTGAGCACGACTCGCGCGTGACGTCACCCGACGACACGCGCGAGGCTTTTAGATGATTGCAATGCTTATTTAGCTCTTGATTCTGTGCGTTATTAATGTATACAATGAAATGTATCGCGCACTCTGATCGCTTATTTTTTTGGTTTATATGTGAATTTAAATATAATAATAAATCAAATTACAACTTATTCATCTTCTGAAAAATTGTTTACGCTTTACTCACACCCGTCCTTATGCCAAATAAATTATAATTCATAAAAGTAAGCGGAAATATATTTATATTCGTATTATTATCTTAATTCTCATACTTTCATCAAGCGATAAAGCATTATCCCCAAAAACAAGCCAATCATCCATCCGGCCGCGAATCGTAAGTACCAGAAAGTGCACATATTCTACAAGCGATGAGATGGTCCCGTTGGTAGCGTTCCTGGCTTCGGTCCGCAGGGGCCCCTAGTGCAAATTTTTCTCCAAATTTTTCATATTTTAGTCATATCTGAGATTTTCGGAGAAAAAACGATTTAAAACAGATTCAAGTACTGGTCTATTTCCCAAAAACACATTTTTTTTTACTTAAAATTCATGATTTCTCATTTTTTTCCCGGAAATTTCTCTTTTTCCTATGACCTGAGTGAACGGCTGCGGAGATATTCGGAGAAAAGTTGTAGATGAAAAAAAATAAGATTTTCGTAAAAAAAACTTATGAAATTTTTTTATCCCTCATAATTCTGAGAAATAACGAATTTCCGAAATTTTTGCAAACATTATTTTCCTTAAGGGGTAACACCACTGTAACGGCTTACCACGAAGCGTTTTAGACAAATAATACTTGGGGTAATTATTAAGCATATATTGAAGTATATTGCAAAGAAATTTTATGGGAAAATATTACAAAATGGCGACACTGCAGCAAATTCTTCCGAGGCATGTTGAACTTAAGGTGCTCTACGGCACGCAGTATAACTTGTGTCAATTTTAATCTGGACAAAATACATTTTTTTAAATTAAATCTAGATGAGTGTAGCCAGTGAACCACGTAGGGGATTTTAGAAATATTGATTTTTGAGTAATTGCCGAGTATTTGACTAAAAATGTTCAATTTTTTTTAAGACTGTTATTTTTTAATAAATATTGTTTAAATTAACTTATCGAAAATCCCCTACGGGGTTCAGTAGCTACACTCATGTAGACTTAATAAAACAAAATTCTTTTTTTTATATTAAAATTGGCACAGTTATACTGCGTGCCGCAGAGGTTCGACATGCTTCGGAAGAATTGCTGCAGTGTCGCCATTTTGTAATATTTTCGGATAAAAATTTATAGTCATACACTTAAATATATGCTCAATAAATACCGCAAGTATTATATGTTTATCACATTTTCTTCCGCCAAAAAAAAAATATTAAAAAATACGCTTCCTGTAAGGCCGTTACAGTGGTGTTACCCCTTAAAGTTTTCATATCATTTCCAAGATTTTCCCATGATCGTGAGTAAAATGATGAAAAATTCGGGAAAAATCCAAAAAAATTCGGAGAACCTCGGATGTTTGCGTAAAAATAATTGTCCGCAAAACTTCGAATTCTTTATATTTGTTCCAATTCATAGAAAAAATCGGAAAAATTTTCCGGAAAAAATCGGAGTTTTTCGGAAAAAAAAATTTGCACTAGGGGCGCGGGATCGTACCCCGCGCTCAGTGCTTTTTTTTAAATTATTACTACTATTAATTCTTATTTGATTAGTTATTTTTATTAGTTATCATTATTATTTTAATTAGTTATCTTTTAATGTCGAAAAATTTATCGCGCCCTCTGACCGTTTATTTTATTAGTTTGTAGGTTAATTTAAATACAATAATAAATCTAAATTACAACTTATTTATCTTCTAAAAAATTGTTTGCGCTTTACTCACACCCGTCCCTATGCCAAATAAATTGTAATTCATAAAAGTAAGCTGAAATATATTTATATTCATATTATTATATTCATTCTCATTTACTTTCATCAAGCGATAAAGCATTATGATAATGCTTTATGGCTTGATGAAAGTATATGAGAATGTTCGTGGCAGGCCGTTACAGTGGTGTTACCCCTTAAGGAAAATAATGTTTGCAAAAATTTCGAAAATTCATTATTTCTCAGAATTATGCGGGATAAAAAAATGCCACGAAGCGTTTTAGACAAATAATACTTGGGGTAATTATTAAACATATATTGAAGTATATTGCGAAAAAAATTTATGGGAAAATATTACAAAATGGCGACACTGCAGAAAATTCTTCCGAGGCATGTTGAACTTAAGGTGCTGTGCGGCACGTAGTATAACTTGTGCCAATTTTAATCTGGACAAAAATTTTTTTTAAATTAAATCTGGATGAGTGTAGCTAGTGAACCACGTAGGGGATTTTAGAAATATTGATTTTTGAATAATTGCCGAGTATTTGACTAAAAATGTTCATTTAGACTTAATAAAGCAAAATTCTTTTTTTTTAGATTAAAATTGGCACAGTTATCTGCGTGCCGCAGAGGTTCGACATGCTTCGGAAGAATTGCGGCAGTGTCGCCATTTTGTAATATTTTCGGATAAAAATTTCTAGCAATATACTTATATATATGATGAATAAATACCGCAAGTATTATTTGTTTATCACATTTCCTTCCGCCAAAAAAAAAAATTTCGAAAAATCCGCTTCTTGTAAGGCCGTTACAGTGGTGTTACCCCTTAAAGTCTTCATATAATTTCCGAAGTTTGCCTGTGATCGTAATCAAAATGATGACATATTTGGAGAAATTCGGAGAAACTCGGATATTTGCGTAAAAATAATTGTCCGCAAAACTCCGAATTCCTCATATTTGTTCCAATTCATAGAAAAATTCGGAAAAAATCTAAAAAATTTTTCGGAAAGCATTATCATTTAAATTAAATTTTAAGCCATAAAGCATTATCATAATGCATTATCATAATGCTTTATCGGTTGATGAAAGTAAATGAGATTGAATATAATAATATGAATATAAATATATTTCCGCTTACTTTTATGAATTATAATTTATTTGGCATAGGGACGGGTGTGAGTAAAGCGCAAACAATTTTTTAGAAGATAAATAAGTTGTAATTTAGATTTATTATTGTATTTTAATTAACGTACAAACTAATAAAATAAGCGGTCAGAGTGCGCGATAAATTTTTCGACACTAAAAGATAACTAATTAAAATAATAATGATAACTAATAAAAATAACTAATCAAATAAGAATTAATAGTAATAATAATTTAAAAAAAAAAACACTGAGCGCGGGGTACGATACAGCGCCCCTAGTGCAAATTTTTTTCCCGAAAAACTCCGATTTTTTCCGGAAAATTTTTCCGATTTTTTCTATGAATTGGAACAAATATGAAGAATTCGGAGTTTTGCGGACAATTATTTTTACGCAAACATCCGAGATTCTCCGAATTTTTTTCGATTTTTTCCGAATATTTTATCATTTTATTCACGATCACGGGAAAATCTTGGAAATTATATGAAAACTTTAAGGGGTAACACCACTGTAACGGCCTTACAGGAAGCGTATTTTTTAATATTCTTTTTGGCGGAAGAAAATGTGATAAACATATAATACTTGCGGTATTTATTGAGCATATATTTAAGTATATGGCTATACATTTTTATCCGAAAATATTACAAAATGGCGACACTGCAGCAATTCTTCCGAAGCATGTCGAACCTCTGCGGCACGCAGTATAACTGTGCCAATTTTAATCTAAAAAAAGAATTTTATTTTATTAAGTCTACATGAGTGTAGCTACTGAACGCCGTAGGGGATTTTCGATAAGTTAATTTAAACAATATTTATTAAAAAATAACAGTCTTAAAAAAAATTGAACATTTTTAGTCAAATACTCGGCAATTACTCAAAAATCAATATTTCTAAAATCCCCTACGTGGTTCACTAGCTACACTCATCTAGATTTAATTTAAAAAAATTTATTTTGTCCAGATTAAAATTGGCACAAGTTATACTGCGTGCCGTAGATCACCTTAAGTTCAACATGCCTCGGAAGAATTTGCTGCAGTGTCGCCATTTTGTAATATTTTCCCATAAAATTTCTTTGCAATATACTTCAATATATGCTTAATAATTACCCCGAGTATTATTTGTCTAAAACGCTTCGTGGCAGGCCGTTACAGTGGTGTCACCCCTTAAGGAAAATAATGTTTGCAAATATTTCGGAAATTCATTATTTCTCAGAATTATGAGGGATAAAAAATGTCACAAGTTTTTTTTACGAAAATCTTATTTTTTTTTCATCTACAACTTTTCTCCGAATATCTCCGCAGCCGTTCACTCAATAGGAAAAAGAAAAAGTTCCCGAAAAAAAATAATATCAAGTTTTTTTTACGAAAATCTCATTTTTTTCATCTTTACATTTTCTCCGAATATCTCCGCAGCCGTTCACTCAGGTCATAGGAAAAAGAGAAATTTCCGGGAAAAAAATGAGAAATCATGAATTTTAAGTAAAAAAAATGTGTTTTTGGGAAATAGACCAGTACTTGAATCTGTTTTAAATCGTTTTTTCTCCGAAAATCTCAGATATGACTAAAATATGAAAAATTATGAAAAATTTGGAGAAAAATTTGCACTAGGGGCCCCTGCGGACCGAAGCCAGGAACGCTACCAACGGGACCATCTCATCGCTTGTAGAATATGTGCACTTTCTGGTACTTACAATTCGCGGCCGGATGGATGATTGGCTTGTTTTTGGGGATAATGCTGTATCGCTTGATGAAAGTATGTGCATTAATATAATAATACGAATATAAATATATTTCCGCTTACTTTTATGAATTATAATTTATTTGGCATAAGGACGGGTGTGAGTAAAGCGTAAACAATTTTATATAAGATAAATAAGTTGTAATTTAGATTTATTATTATATTTAAATTAACGTATAAACTAAAAAAATAAGCGATCAGAGTGCGCGATACATTTTTTTGTATACATTAATAACGCAGAGAATCAAGAGCTAAATAAGCATTGAAATCATCTAAAAGCCTCGCGCGTGCCCCTCGGGTGACGTCACGCGCGAGTCGTGCTCAGATTGCTTTTTCCCTCGAAGCCTTCGTTTCGGCTTGGCCGCACATGAACATGCTCAGCGTCCATGTATTGGTGTAGCAGCCGAAGGCGCGGTCGGGACACTTCGACCGTGCTCGGCTCTTTCCGAAGATGTCCGAGCATCGCTCGCTCACGGACACGCGCTATTATGATTGTGTGACGGGCGCGTAAGAGACTAGAGAGGGGGTAACTTTTACGCGCGATCTGGCTGCACTGCCGAGGCCAGCGATCCACTTATACTGGGAAACGGCGATTCCGTCGCGAATTAGTAAAAGGGAAAATAAGAAAAAGAAGCCTCGGGATATAGATGCCACACGTTGAACATTTTTCCATGTGAAAATGTCCATTTTCCCTTGTTTGGTTGTTCCCTTGCGTAACCTTAGGTTGGACGATTAGGAACCTACAAAGACAATTATGGGATTTATCACTTGTTTTTTTCTGTGCTTGTAAATCATATTTTTCGCCGTTTCGTTAAAGGTTTTTTTCTTTTCATTTTTTTTTCTATGACCATTCTTATGCGCGTGAAATACTCGCGTTTCCACTGTTACGTCCCCGTGAACTTATCGAATCTTAGAGAGGACGCAACACGGTGTTGACTTCGCTTTCGGGTCCAGACAATTAAGTCCTTTACCCAGGGACGGAAGTCACGTCTTTGATATCGGAAGAATGACGGTTGGATAATGCGTTGGTCTCGAGGAAGATCGAATAATACGAGAGTTTTGCATGAATGCTTTGCTTACTCTATTTATTTTCAGATAATTCGCCGTTTGTTCCTTTCGTTGCAATAGTCGTCTAATAATCGTAGTTATAATTTATATTATCGGCGGTATTGTTTTGAGATTTGGATTATAGTGGCTACAATTTCTTCACGATTATAATGTTCACACCGTGATTACATGGAGATTATATAGTTATAATATTAACACATATGTCGAAGGGTTTATAGTGTTCGCACAATGGTTGCACGAGGTTAAATAGTTACAACATTTACACACGATTAAATAGTTGAAATGGTTTCAATATTCAAGATAACTATATAGTTCTTTGAAGGCAATTGATTACAGCGGTTGTGGTTTAGATTTAGGCTGTATTCGATAATTAAAATAGATGTTGCAGTCTTGGTGGTTCGATCAATCGATGGGGTGACTGCAGTTGGTTTCCTAGTATCGTGGTGATCCAGGGATAATTTGTAGTGGGGTTGGGGTGGCGTGTGCCGCAAGTAGGCTTTGCGCCGGTGGTAAAAATCGTGGTGGCCTAGTAATTCTGGGAGTGCAGATTTTTATAGCTACGAGAAGGGGTTTCTTTTCCCTCTCCGATATTCCTGTATCGTATTGATTCGCGCTTCCACGTGTAACCCGTCCACGTGGCGGATATTGTTCGAATTCCTGGTTTTATGATCCTTGAATGCTGGTCCAAGTGAGTCGGTGGAGGCCTTGCCTTTTAACGACAAAATTCGCATTTTCGGCGCCGATAGTTTGTACATAGAATATGATCCTTGGATATTGATCCATGTGAGTCAGTGGTGGCCGGGGTTGACCAATCTCGCCTTTTCGGCGCCAATAGTTTGTATATAGAATATTCTCGGATACCTCTTATAAGCTGGGGCTCGTGCTGAGAGCGTCAGTAGTCCGCGAGGTGGTTCGGTCGGACGATGGGGTTAACAAAGTTGATTTTCTGGTGGCGTGGTGGTCCAGGTTTAGTGGAGTTATAGAGTGAGTGTGATGAAGCGGGGCATAACGTAACACCACGATCGAGACGACGTTTTTAGCAAACGTGTGTCCGGTCAGGTGCTGTGTCAGCACCCCGGCTACCGTTGAAGGTGTAAGTTCGTTCACTTCGGTGTTGAATTTCTTCGAAAGTTAGAATGGGCGAGAGTAGAGTAGCTGTAGTGGTTCTGACGCAAGTGGTGGCATCTTAGGAGGGAGTGGGGGGGTCAGGGGAGGGGTGTCCATGGGGGTCCAGCGGGCGGGGTGTCCGGGGGGCAGGCAGAGGGCGGGGTTTCCAGGGGCGGGGGGGGGCTGGCCAGCGCGGGGAAGCCGAGTGCGGGGGTACGGCGGTTGGGGGCGTGACGTCACAGAGGGGCGCCCCCCTCCACATGGCCCCCCTCTGTGGAGGGGGGCCTTGTGGTCCGTGGAGCGACTGGCGGGGGGGGGGGGGGGAGCCGCCGTCGATGAGTGTTGTGTGTGTGTGACGGGCGGCCTTTCAAAGTCTATTATTTATGACATGTAGCTGTTTCAATTCCAAAAGACAATGTCAAGATGTCTGCATCCACTGCGTCTCAAAGCTCGCCCAAACTCAAGACAGGTCCTGACAGGTTTTTTGGAAAAACTATAATCTTTGGGGATCAAAGGCTGTGACCCGCGGTTGGACCATTTGAGCGCAGCTCTTGAAAAGTCTCATTGAGGTCTCCATTCCGAAAGATAATGTCAAGATGTTTGCATGCGAGGCCACCCACCACGAATCTCGCCAAAAATTTAGACAGGTCTCGACAAGTCAGGATTTCATGGAAAAACTATAAACTTCAGGGATCTATCGTCAAGAGCGGTTGGCGCCGATGGACCGCTTGAGCTGCAAGACCCATAAAATCTTTTGACCCGAGCCATCCCGACTTCCTGTTTCTGTCTCATATTCCTCGAGCAATCTACGCGTTATCGGAAAACTCAGTATTCCCGAGAGAGAGGGCCGATTTTTGTTCCCGAAGAGCCTTTTTAATGATCCGCTTCGTTCATATCTGACCGCACTTTGCATGAAGCAGTCAGTCTGTTAACATCGTGAAAGTTTTTCCGACTCGTCAACATGGAGCAAATTTTGCACGACCAAGCAGTGCTTTTAAGTTCGTTGAAGATTTCGCCGCGTGGGAGCAACAATGCGTCGAGTTCATCAAAGGGCTGGAAACGCAAAGCCGGATTAAGCGCCCGCGATTATTGATTGGACATCAACAGTCACTAATTGCCCAAATACCGCGTCTGGAAGGATTGAGGAATTGTGTGCGGAGTCGTTTCATACCCACGGGCGCAGGACATGGTGATCATGAGTTAATCTGGCGAGAGATTGAAATATACTTCGAGAGTCGGATATTGACCGGTTCCATCATCAATCGCAGCCACATCGAGCCGAGACACTTTCTAAATGATACTCGCGTCATAGTGCTTCATCATGTGCAAAATATCATCGACAAGCACAACAGTATTAAAATTAATACAGTGTTTAATGGTGAATTCGCGAGTGGTGACAAACATGCGAATAAGAATGTCAACACGCGAACCTGCGAACTATTTATCACAAGCGATTTGAACGAGTGGTATGAACAGCGAGTTATGAAGCCCACTTAAACCTTACTCGATGAATTTTAAGAACGTGATAGTGGCTGGGCTTTGCAGAAAATACTTAACCTCATGATAAATGTGAATAAGTATAATCCGATGCGTGCCGGGTGCTCCATATCATTAACGCGGGGAATAATGTTGAAGAAGGCTGTGGTTAACGTCAAATCCAAAGATAACGCATGTTTCGCATGGGCAGTTATCGCTGCTCTATACCCAGCCGAACGGGACAGTGCCCGTCCATCTTCTTACCCTCATTATTCGACAGTACTGAATCTCAAGGATATCGAATTCCCGGTGACGATACATCAAATAAAGAAATTTGAACTGCAAAACAATGTATCGATCAACGTATATACCACCACCACCAAAAAGGACATTGTTCCGATACGAGTCACGCAACACAAGAAGGAAAAGCACATCAATTTGCTGTACATGCAAGATACCGAGGACACCAATGTGGGGCACTTCGTATGGATCAAGAAGCTGTCGAGACTCGTGAGGGCACAACTGTCGCAAATGTAACATACAAAATATATCTGTGATCGGTATGTAGTTACCATAATATGTATGTAATTATATATGCTAGACGAATTAAACAAGACAATATTTTTATCTTTGCAGATGTTTGCACTACTTCGGATCAGAGGAAAAATTGCGATCACATGAGGTCGATTGTGGAGCAATAAATGACTGTGCGATTCGACTACCAAACGACACCCATAAGTGGCTCCAGTTCAGCAACCTCAGCCGGAAAGAGCGACTTCCCTTCATTGTGTATGCTGATTTGGAGTATGTGCTGGCAAAGACCGATGGGGAGAACCTGGTGAAAGATATGTATCAACACCATGAAGTGTTTAGTATCGGGTACTATGTGTGTTGTTTGTATGACGATTCATTATCTTCATATCACGCGCGTCGCAGTGCTGATTGTGTATCGTGGTTTGTCGAAGAACTGAAAAATCTAGCACTGCGGATAAAAGAAATGTTCTGTGATAATGTACCAATGGTATATTTAACACCGAGTGAGTGGGCTAGTTTTCGAGCAGCGACTCAATGTCACATATGTGAGAAACCATTTGCGCAAGAAGATGTACGCGTTCGAGATCATTGCCATCTGACTGGGCGCTATAGAGGCCCGGCCCATTCCAACTGAATCTTAAATTCCAAACAGTCATTGTTCATTCCAGTAGTTTTCCACTATTTATCCAGTTATGATGCACATTTTTTAATCAAGGAAGTAGCCACAGCGTTCGAAGGAAGAACCGATGTGCTGCCAATCACAAAGGAGAAATACATCTCATTCACAAAGCATGTTGAAATTAAAGATGATTCAAAACACAAGATCCAATCGCGCTTTATCGACTCATACAAATTCCTCAACACCAGTCTCGACAAATTAGCCTCATTCTTGACCGAGGACAAACTCAAAATTTTACGCACGCAATTCCCAACTCTCTCGACAGACGATTTCAATTTGCTGACGCGAAAAGGGGTCTTCCCTTATGAATATATTGATGACGTGACCAAGCTAGACGACACTTGCCTACCACCACGTGACGCATTTTACAGTTCCCTGACAGATGCTACAGTATGTGAGAGCGAGTACGCACATGCTGAGAACGTTTGGGAGCGGTTCTCCACTCGAACGCTGGGCGACTATAGCGATTTGTACCTGAAGACAGAGGTCTTGTTATTAGCCGATATTTTCGAAAACTTTCGAAATACATGCGTTGAGAGCTATGGCCTAGATCCCGCGTATTACTACACATTGCCGGGGTATACCTGGGATGCAATGTTAAAACACTCGAATGTCAAGTTTGAATTACTAACTGACATCGATATGGTTTTATTCGTTGAGCGGGGTATACGCGGTGGTCTGAGTCATACTCGAATCGATATGCATGTGCCTATAACAAGTACATGGAGTCATTTGATCCATCGAAAGCATCATCATACTTGATGTATTTTGTTGTAAACAATTTGTATGGATGGGCAATGTGTCAACCCTTGCCATATGCAGATTTTCGATAGGTCAACGACCAATTTTGATTCATCATGCATCGCGCCAGACTCACCTATAGGCTACATCCTTGAAGTCGACTTGGAATATCCCCAATCTCTATACGATGCGCACAAAGACCTGCCGTTTTGTCCAATCATGAAAAACCGCCGGGTAAGCAGGGGGGAGAGCTGTTGACAACCGTCTGCGATAAAAAGCGCTACATCAAACACTACCAGAATTTGCAACAGTGCTTACGCCATGGACTGTTGCAAATGTCATGAGGTTTTGCCTCATGAAAATCCATAGAGTCCTACAGTTTACACAATCCCCACGGCTGCGTTCATATATTGAGTTAAATACCCAGTTTCAAACGCTTGGCAAAAACGATTTCGAAAAGAATTTATTCAAATTAATGAATAATGCGGTCTTTGGCAAAACGATGGAGAATGTGCGCAATCATGTAGATGTAAAGCTTTCAACAAAATGGGAGGGCAGATATGGTGCAGAGGCAATGATTGCGAAGCCAAACTTCCACAGCCGAAGTGTCTTTTCGGAAAACCTCGTTGCCGTGGAATTGCGCAATCTCGAGGTGAAATTCAACAAGCCGATACATGTGGGTCTGTGCATACTCGACATATCCAAAACGTGCTTGTATGGATTTCATCACGAGTATGTGGTACCTCTGTATCGAGATAAATGTAAAGTCATGTATACCGATACGGATAGTGTCATATATGACATTGAGAGGGATGATGTGCGCATCATGTAGAGATTGGGGATATTCCAAGTCGACTTCAAGGATGTAGCCTATAGGTGAGTCTAGCGCGATGCATGATGAATCAAAATTGGACACGTCGTTGACCCATGGAAAATCTGCATATGGCAAGGGTTGACACATTGCCCATCCATACAAATTGTTGACATCAAAATACATCAAGTCTGATGATGCTTTCGATGGATCAAACGACTCCATGTACTTGTTATTGGCACATGCATATCGGTTCGAGCATTGACTCAGACCACCGCGTATACTCCGCTCAACGAATAAAACCATATCGATGTCAGTTAGTAATTCAAACTTGACATTAGAGTGTTTTAACATTGCATCTCAGGTATACCACGGCAATGTGTAGTAATACGCGAGATCTAGGCCATAACTCTCAACGCATGTATTTCGAAAGATTTCGAAAAAATCGGCCAATAACAAGACATCTGTCTTCAGGTACAAATCGCTATAGTCGCCCAGCGTACGAATGGAGAACCGCTCCCAAACGTTGTCAGAATGTGCGTACTCGCTCTCACATACTGTAGCATCTGTCAGGGAACTGTAAAATTTGTCACGTGGTGATAGGCAAGTGTCGTTTAGCTTGGCCACGTCATCAATATATTCATAAGGGAAGACCCCTTTTCGCGTCAGCAAATTGAAATTGTCTGTCGAGAGAGTTGGGAATTGCGTGCGTAAAATTTTGAGTTTGTCCTCGGTCAAAAATGAGGCTAATTTGTCGAGACTGTTGTTGAGGAATTTGCATAAGTCGATAAAGCGCAATTGGATCTTGTGTTTTGAATCATCTTCAATTTCAACATGCGTTGTGAATGAGATGTATTTCTCCTTTGTGATTGGAAGCACATCGGTTCTTCCTTCGAACGCTGTGGCTACTTCCTTGATTATAAAATGTGCATCATAACCGCATAAATTGTGGAAAACTACTGGAATGAAAAATGACTGTTTGTAATTTAAGTTCCAGTTGGAATGGGCAGGGCCTCTATAGCGTCCAGTCAGATGGAAATGATCTTGAACGCGTACATCTTCTTGCGCAAATGGTTTCTCACATATGTGACATTGAGTCGCTGCTCGAAAACCAGCCCACTCACTCGGTGTTAAACGCACCATTGGTACATTATCACAGAAAATTTCTTTTATCTGCAGTGCTAGATTTTTTAGTTCTTCGACAAACCATGATACACAATCAGCACTGTGACGCGAGTGATATGAAGATAATGAATCGTCATACAAACAACACACGTAATATCCGATACTAAACACTTCATGGTGTTGATACATATCTTTCGCTAGGTTCACCCCATCGGTCTTTGCCAACACACACTCCAAATCCGCATACACAATGAAAGGATATCGCTCTTTCCGGCTAAAGTTGCTGAATTGGAGCCACTTATTGGTGTCATCTGGTGGTCGAATTGTACAGTCATTTATTGCTCCACAATCGACCTCGTGTGATTGCAATTTTTCTTCTGATCCGAAGTAGTGCAAACACCTGCTAAGATAAAAATATTGTTCTGTTTAATTCGTCTAGCATATATATATATACCGATCACAGATTTATTTTTTATGCTCCATTTTGGTCAGTTGTGCCCTCACGAGTCTCGACAGGTTCTTGATCCATACGAAGTGCCCCACATTGCTGTTCTCGGTATCTTGCATGTACAGCAAATTGATGTGCTTTTTCTTCTTGTATTGAGAGATTCGTATCGGAACAATGTCCTTTTTGGTGGTGGTAGTATACACGTTGATCGATATATTGTTATGAAGTTTAAATTATTTAATTTGATGTATCGTCACCGGGTATTCGATTTCCTTCAGATTCACTACTGCCGAATAATGAGGGTAAGAAGATGGACGGTCACTGTTTCGTTCAGCTGGGTATAGAGCAGCGACAACTGCTATGCGAAACATGCATTACCGCCCGATTTGACGTTAACCACAGCCCTCTTCATCATTATTTCCGGCGGCAATGATACGGAGCACCCGGCACGCATCGGATTATACTTATTCACATTTATCGTGAGGTTAAGTATTTTCTGCAGAGTCCAGCCACTATCACGTTCTTGAAATTTATCGCGTGAGGTTAAAGTGGGCTCCATAACACGCTGTTCATACCACTCGTTCAAATCGCTTGTGATAAATAGTTCGCAGTTTCGCGTGTTGACACTGTTATTCGCATGTTTGTCACCACTCGCGAATTCACCATTAAACACTGTATTGATTTTAATGATGTTGCGCTTGCTGATAATATTTTGCACATAATGAAGCACTAGGACGCAAGCATTATTTAGGAAGTGTCTCGGCTCGATGTGGCTGCGATTGATGATGGAACCGGTCAATATCCGACTCTCGAAGGATGTTTCAATCTTCCGCCAGATTAACTCATGATCACCATGTCCTGCACTCGTGTGTATGAAACGACTCCGCATACAATCCCTCAATCCTTCCAGACGCGCTATTTGGGCTATTAGCGACTGTTGATGTCCAATTAATAATCGCGGGCGCTTAATCCGGCTTTGCGCTTCCAGCCCTTCGATGAACTCAACGCATCGTCGCTCCCACGCGGCAAAATCTTCGGTAAAAAATCGGCCCTCTCTCTCGGGAAAACGGAGTTTCCCGATAACGCGTCGATGTAGATCGCTCGAGGAACATGAGACAAAAAACAGAAAGTCGGGATGCATCGGGTCAAAAGATTTTATGGGTCTTGCAGCTCAAGTGGTCCATCGGCGCCAACGGCCCTTCCCGATAGATCCCTAAAGTTTATAGTTTTTCCAAGAAATCCTGACTTGTCGAGACCTGTCTAAAGTGTTGGCGAGATTCTTGACGGGTGGACGCGCATGCAAACATCTTGACATTATCTTTCGGAATGGAGACCTCGATGAAACTTTTCAAGGGTGCAGCTGCGCTCAAGTGGTCCATCCGCGGTCACAGCCCTTGATCCCTAAACATTTTAGTCTTTCCAAGGAACCTGTCAGAATCTGTCCCGAGTGTTGGCGAGATTGGTGACGGGGCGCATACAATAGACATTGTCTTTCGGAATGGAACCAGCTGCATGTCATAAATAATGGGTTTTGAAAGGCCGCCATTCATGTGGCGCCTAACGTTTTCATATTACCGAAAATTTTCCGACCCATATATGGTTGTCACACGCACGCACGCACGTACGCACGCGCGCTCACACACACACACACACACACACACACACACACACACACACACACACACACACACACACACACAACACTCATCGACAGCCGCTTCCACGCCAGTCGCTCTTCGGACCACATGGCTACCCCCTCCATAGGGACATCCTGTGGCGTCACACGCGTCCGCCACCCCCCCTCCGCCGTACCCCGGCACTTGGCTTCCCCGTGCTGGACCCCCCCGCCACCGTACCGCCGCACTTGGCTTCCCCGCGCTGGACACCCCCCCCCCCCCCGCTCCCCACAGAGATGCCGCCACTTGAGTTCGAACCGCGACAGCTACTCTACTGGTGGGGATTACTTCTCGGCTCTGGAGCTCCGATAGTCCAGAGGAGCATCATTAATCATTTCGTTCTCATCGTGGACGGTCGACGAAAAATTAAAAGTGAGTGATTTCGACGTTTTTTTGTTATGCAGGGTGACTTTTATAAGGTGGCCATGTGTTTTTTAAGGGTCATGCGCGGTGATTTTGCGACCGGAAAAAATGTGATTTTCAATGGTTTTTCAAGCTCCCTTTGAAAAATATATATCGTATTTTTGTCATGAATAGTATTTGCCAAAGAAAATAGCGTACTCTGGAAAAAAAAATGAAAATTCTATTTTGCGTGCAGGAGAATGAAGTTTACAAATTTCCGAATGCGGAACACTTCCAAAAAGCTTTATTTGTGCCCCCCGTCATGGAGAAAAAAAATATCAAACATACGATTTAAATGTGATAGATCGGAGTTTAATCAGTGGAACAAATGAGCTAAATCAGGCACGGGCGCGCTATAGGAAGTGCTAGTCTGCTGACGTCACAGCTGCAACTAGCGAATGTTTGGCTGTCACAGGAAGTTTGTTGAGACTCCTATGACAGGCGATCGAACAGAGGGATCTGGATGTGTCCCTATCCGAGAACTTTAATGAAAAGAATGTCAGTTTCGAAAATGTTCGAGGATTCGCTAATAACTTTCCGAATAAATAATTCTAGCAATACATTTTAAAGTAATTTGGCGTAAAATTATCATTTTTACCAAATGCTACGAGTATTTTTGTTTTTTAATGTTGCATAAATTATCTGAAAATTTTGTAGCTACGTAATTTTGGGATAATTTACGAAACAGTAAAAAACGAAAATACTCGTAGATTTAGTAAAAAATAATAATTTCACGCCAAATTACTTTAAAATGTATTGTTAGGATTATTTATTCCAAAAGTTGTTAGCGAGTCGCATATGATTGAAAATATTATTTGCGGAGCATGAAATCCTCGAACATTTTCGAAATTGACATTATTTTCAATAAAGTTCACAATTTATCGATTAAGTTCAATCGGTTATCTTAACCCTCAATCCGTGAAGGTATTTGAGGCACCTTAATCCCGTGACCCGGGGTCGTTGACGTTTTTGCACCACCAAACCAACAATTGTCAATGAAAAACATGTGAAAAAATGCATGGTTAATCTTTAGGCCGTACTTCTCAAGGGAAGGGGATTTTTTTCTTTCTCATGTTTAATATTTTTTAAAAATAAATATTAAGCAACCTGCGAAGAAAATTATCTTGGGCAGGACAAAAACGACCCATGTTCCCGAAATGCAGGTTAAAATTCTCTACTCAATCGGTCAGATTGGGTCGACAAATCTGCCGATGCTGTGAGAACGACGGTAGGAGCATTGTTTATTTAACAAAGATAAAATCGGGCCTCGATCGGACATTCCCGATATTACTGCCCCGAATTCGTCTCCGATTTTATCTTACTTCCGGTTAGATTGGGTCGAGAAGTCTGACGATGCTGTGAGAACGACGGTAGGAGCATGAAACGGTAGGAGTATAAAAAAGTGAGCAATTTATTTCAAATTTGTCCGGGTCAACATTACCCAGTGTGTCAAGGAAGGTTTAACAAATCTCGGAACTAACATGAACGGAAAAACAAAAGTATGCGCAAAGATGAAAGAGGACGAGAGAGAAGATAGATATTTATTAATGAAAGATAGGCGATAGGAGACGCTCATTAAATAAAAGAGAACAAAAGTGCGACAAATAGGGATCGACAACATCCGAAAAAATAAGTCACGCTTGTTCGCAGAGTTCGTTTCAAACAAACTTCGTTACCTTTTTGATCAGTTCCGTTAGGGGTTTGGCCATTTTCGAAAAATCTTGAATGAATTTTCGGTTACATCCTGCGAGTCCCAAAAATTATTGGATTTCTTTTACGTTTTTTGGAACAGGAAAACGTTGAACTGCTTCGATTTTTTCTGGGTCGGGTTTGACTCCGGCTTCTGTTATGACGTGACCCAGGTATTGGGTTTCTTTTCGTAAGAATCGACATTTTTTCGGCTGCACTTCCCATTGAACCTTTCTTAATCGGTCGAATACTTCTCTCAGTATTTTGTTGTGTTCTTCGAACGATCTTCCGTATATTACTATGTCGTCCAGGTACACAGAGTACTTGAGTCCTTGTAAGCCAGCAAGTACAAGGTTGGTGGGGCGTTTTTTAGCCCGAATGGCATTCGATTGTATTTGTAGTGCCGGAGAGGAGTAGAAAAAGCTGTTTTCGACTTATTCTCCTCTGCCATCGGGATTTGATGAAATCCTGATGCCAAATCGAGGGTTGAGAAATATTTTGCTCGTCCCAATTGGTCCAATATTTCGATGATATTGAGTAACGGGTACGAGTCACCTTTCGTTCCCTCGTTCAATTTCCTGAAATCTACTACTACTCGTTTTTCAACGTTGCCTTCCGCGTCGGCTTTCTTTGGAACGACGAGTAGAGGAGCATTCTATGGGCTCTTGCTCGGTCGGATTATTCTGTATTTCAGCATTCCGTCCACCTGCTGCATGACTTCCTGTTTGTGTACTTCCGGTAATCTGCATGGACGAATTTTTACGGGAGTCGTTCTTGCTGGGATATTTATGCAATTCTCGACTATATTTGTGAATCCGCGATTTTCGCTGTCCAAATGGAATATGTCAGCGTATTCTTCGCTGAGTTCTCGTAGAAATCTTTCTTCTTTTTTATTTGAATTTGAGGTTCCCTTGACATCTTCCCATATTTTTTCTTGTCTTTTGATCTTTTCCTCCTTGCTGAGGGTATTTATTTTCTTTGTTTCGTTTATCAATTCCTTTTGTTTGATTTCGTCTATTTGCACTGTCGGCCTATTAATTTCAATTTCTTAGTCGCAGGAGTTTCGTACGAGTACGAGGCACGTATTTCCTGTCGGATTAACGAAACATTCTCCTATTTTAACTCGTGGTTGTATTTATTCTGCTGCAACGCATCGTAATTTCGCTGTAAATGTTTTCGCGTACAATATTTTTTCTGTGCGAGGGGGCAATATAATTCCTTTTGTACCGTTGATTTTCCGTTCAGGATATCGACGTTTGTGAATGAAATCGACTCCCAGGATATCATCTATTTCTAATGCTACGGTATCGTCTATTACGAAAAATCCATGTTTTACGTTTACTGCGGGAGTTTCAATTTCCAGCATTATTTTGCAGAGAGCGTGAAATTTTATTCCGCCTATTCCTTTTAACTCGATTGTCGTGTCTATTGTCTTAGTTTCTTTTTTCTGTACACTCTTTTTTATGAGACAACACTGAGCGATATGGATATCGCTCGCCGTGTCTTCGGCATGAACTGTTTTTATTTCGTATGTTTTCATTTTTTTAAGTGAACGATCTTGTTTGTATGGACGAGTAGCTACTGTTTGGGCTGTTCCGCTGTTCGTTCCGCTGTTCGGCTGAGCCTATCGTTTTTTTATTTTTGCGGAGGTTTCGATTTTTTTCTCTCGGTCTTTCTTCACGCGGTTTATTTTTGTTTGCCGTCCAATACTATTGATTCAGGTGCCCTTGCGTCCCATTTCGATTATTATAATTGGTCCCATGACCATGCTGATGAGTCCCTTGACTCCATTGATTATTATTCCCGTAATTCGGTTGATTGTTGGTCCCATGATCCTGTTGCCAAGTTTTTTTTCGACAATCTTTATACGCGTGTCCTGGTTTCTTGCAGTAATTGCAAGTTATATTTATTTGATGCACATTATTCGCTGGTGCCAGGAGGCTAAATCATCCATACGCGGGTGCGCTAATACGACAATCTTTTGCTACGTGCTCCGATTTATGACATTTATTGCACGTCACGGGCGCGCGACTTTCCCAGTGGGTCTGCCTATTTATTGACTCTCCTCCCTGTACAGATTTCTCTTCGTCTATAGCCCCCTTTGAAGCTGTTCCGAGTCCTTCAAACCCTCGGACTTTTACTATAACCTGAAACTCTCTTCGGAGTCCTCTTTCGAAATTATGAAGGGCTAATTGTCGGACATATGCTTCAATTGTTTTCTTTCCTGCTGCAGTATCTTCTTTTGCTGCGCTAGAATTTACCAGTTCCATAATAATTGTCTCGAGTCGTTGGCCGTGAGCTAACACGCTTTCGTTTGCTCTTTGCCTACAGGTATTAAAATCGACTTGTAATGCGGCTATGGTACGTTGGGTCCCATACAATGCCGTCATCTCTTCTTTAAATTGTCTGTATGAAGCTATCTGTTTATATCGTGTGTCTTTTTGCGCTTTCCCTACGACCTTTGTGCCAATACGAATTTTAATAGGGTTTGTTGGTCTGCGACCACGACACTGTCGTTTGCGTATCCATGCGCTTCTATTATATCGTCAACCTCTTCGGGCTCTGTTCCATCAAATCGCGGTATGAGACTTCGATGTCAAGCCACTTTCAATGTCTTAAACTCGGTCTCGTTCAAAGCTGGTCGCGCCATATTTTCAAAGTTACTTTCTAACAGGGACAATGCTTTTTAATCGATTTCACGACCGCGCCTACTTTCTACAGTATCGAAAGATTGATCTGAATCGGATAAAAATGTTACGGTTCGGTCCGCAGTAGTTCAGAATTTTGTGCGTATTGTTACAGCACGTTTGGTAATAGATTTTTGAGAATTTGGAGTACCGTCTGAACTAGTGTCTGTTCTAGGACGTTTTTTACTAGGTTCTTCTAATTCATCTTTTTCTTCGCCTTTGCGACGCTCGTCGAAGACAGATTCTAATTATCGCGATAGTACATGTCTACCAGGTAATCGATATCATTTATTACGCTCTTCTTCGTTCGACTTTAAGGCCGTAGTCTGGTCTCGAAATTTGACAAAATCGATTTTTTTTATTTTATTATTCCTTAGACCTTTCTTAATACGCTCGTGAAAACCGCTCCCCCACCCCGCCGGGGGGGGGGGGGGGGGAGGTGCGTTTTTTCTCCGAGACTACGAGACTGGGATTCGAACACGCGACCACCCGATGTTCTGATTCGGAGACAATCACGCTAACCACTAGATCAACCGGTCACTATGATATTAACTAATTGATATAGTTCATGTGATACAATAAATAATTATAGGAATTCATGTGGTCTGTTATGCCACACTGTTATGACTAAGATCTTACATACACTCGGTAGCGTAGGGGCAGCATGCGTAGCTGTAGGTAGGTAGGTCGTAGGTTCGATTCCATGTAGAGGCGAAATGTTTTCTCCGAAAAAGATAATTTCAGAAAGTCAGGGAATAATAAATTATGAAACGAAGTCATAGTGGTAAAACTCTAAATCAAGTGTTTCATTTTATTTTAGATTTATGAAATATTCTATTCTATATTCTATATTCTAAAAAATAAATTTGAAACAAATAGAACCGTAGTAGACCGTGAGACAAGGAAAAATCTATTTGATTTAAATAAATTCCATTAAAATTGTTTTCTTCTTTTTGGCAGTGCAATTCAGATTGTGAAAAGATGGTGGTGTCCGAAGCAACATCGAATTTCTATCTTCGAATTGCATGTCAGGCCTTCATTTTTCACCCGGACCAGGTCGAAGTCAGGGATTGCATTTCAAAGCTGACCAGGGCTTGATGAAAAAGCCTGATTAAGGCCTGAAAAATAAATCCGGACTCCTGATCCGGACCTTCATGTAACCGAAAAAAGATTTCCACTCGGGGAATTCTTGTTGGCTTGTTGGTTTAATATACGGCGACCATGCTCTGTCGGAAACAACATGCAGACATTGATTTAGACGTCTTAATAATAATGATTTTGATGTGTTGAATTGGAGGTATTACTTTATGGAAACTCATGTCAGACGCTAGCTGAAGTTGCAGAATCATTAGGAGTTGATCACACACCAGTTTCGAACCGTTTGAAAGCAATAGGAATGACTTTTTTAAATAAAGCAATACTTTTCACAAAAAAAGGGAGAACTTATTCAAAATCCCAACCAGGGTTGCGAAATTTGTAATGAAAAAGTAATGCATTATTCATTACTTTTTTAAAAAGTAATGAAAAAATATTTCATTACCCATTACATTTCATTAAGTAATGTAAAAAAATTCCATTACCCATTACATTATATTTTGTAATGTAAAAAATTTCCGTTACTCATTACATTTGATTTTGTAATGTAAAACATTTCCGTTACTCATTACATTTGATTTTGTAATGTAAAAAATTTCCATTACTCATTACATTATATTTTGTATTGTAAAAAAATTCCATTACTCATTACATTTGAATTTGTAATGTAAAAAATTTCCATTACTCATTACATTACATTTTGTAATGTGAAATATTTTCATTACAAAATGCAATGTAATATGTAATGAAAAAAAAAATCATTACACATTACCTTGTAAGGGGCAATGGACATTTTTTACATTACAAAGTCCAATGTAATGAGTAATGGATTTTTTTTACAATACAAAGTCCAATGTAATGAGTAATGGATTTTTTTACAATACAAAATATAATGTAATGAGTAATGGAATTTGTTTAAATTACAAAATCCACTGTAATGAATAACGGAAATTGTTTACATTACAAATGTGATGAGTAATGGAAATTTGGATGGACATATGGATGGATGGATGGATGGATGGATGGATGGATGGATGGATGGATGGATGGATGGATGGATGGATGGATGGATGGATGGATGGATGGATGGATGGATGGATGGACGGACGGACGGACGGACGGACGGACGGACGGACGGACGGACGGACGGATGGATGGATGGATGGATGGATGGATGGATGGATGGATGGATGGATGGATGGATGGATGGATGAATGGATGGATCGACGGATAGATGGATAGATGGATGGATGGATAGGTATAGATGCATGGATGAATATATCGATAGGGTGGATAGATGAATAGATGGATGGATGGATGGATGGATAGATGATGTATGTATATCTATACATACATCATCTATCCATCCATCCATCCATCCATCCATCCATCCATCCATCTATTCACCTATCCATCGATCCATCCATTCATCTATCTATCTATCCATCCGTCCATCTATCCATCCATCCATCCATCCATCCATCCATCCATCCATCCATCCATCCATCCATCCATCCGTCCGTCCGTCCGTCCGTCCGTCCGTCCGTCC
>CALYCA010000054.1:0-40000 GCA_944452715.1 Ophion slaviceki | reverse complement strand
TCCTTCAAAACTGCGTACGACACGGAGGAAGAATGCCCGAAAATGACACCCGACGAATACGTGCAGCAGCAAAAAACGAGCCCCGACGAATACGTGCAGCAGCAAAAAACGAGTTCCGACGAATATTATGACATGCCGGAAGAGCCTGCGCTCGACAAATATCTTCACATGCTCAACACGAATCGAAAAAAGTATCTCGATATGACTTATGGGGTTCGAAAGCTGCCAGACGGTAGCATGATGATCGGCGACTCACCCATACGTTTCGTGAACGACAACGACGTCATTGTGGGTGACAGGAAGTATCGATCGAGCGTCGGCTTGCTCGAACTGCTCTTCAGGAAGGAACCCAGTGCGCATCTCGTGAGCGCGGAAGACAAGAATATCTATGGGAAAATCCTGCAGACGACGAACGCACACAAGAAACACTACAGGTCGGACGAGGTCATTCACCGGCAAAGAAACAGCAAGTACAGGGACTGGGTGGCGCCCTTGGTCGGTGGTGGTACATCTACCGGTAGTGGTGTATTGCCTCGGTACAAGATCGCGCGAAGGAACACGCGAATGGACTACGTGTACTGGGACGACCCGAATGAGCTCGTTGATCGACTGCGTCTATTGATGGCTGAGCGATCGGCCGGCAATTCGAGTCACATCAACGAGATCATCTCGATCGTCGAGGAGCTGCGTGAGGCCGGTATTGTCATATAAGCGGGGCACAAGGGGCGCTGCAACCGCACTTGAACAATGAGCATCGACGTGTTCGGACGTCAGCTAGGACGAACTGAGGGCGGTACACGAGGTCCTCCCGGATTCGGATTCAAGCTCACCGCCGACGGACAGTACGACGTAGAGGGCAAAAGATTGTGCAACGTTGCCGACGCGAGTGAACCTCACGACGGGGTCAACCTGAGTCTCGCGAGACGTCTTGTTCAAAGCACTCTCAGCGAATTGTTTCACATCACAACTCGGCTGCGAGAGGATTTTGACGATCTGCAACTGAACATACATATTCTGCAGAATCAAGTGAACGACAGGCTGCGAATTATCGAGGTAAACGTTGAAACGACTCTGGAGTTGGCCACGCGCAATTCCGAGGCCATTAAAACGTTGGACACGCGGTATGGAGCATCGGAGATTGGTGGAAGAGCTGCATAAACCCGCACGACGCAATTATCCACGGCGCAAGTTTGACGTGCGAGGACTGGATGAGACGTGGCAGGCCGACCTCGTGGAGATGCAACCGTACGCTCGGGAAAACCGGGGTGTGAGGTATCTGCTCACAATCATCGACGTGCTGTCCAAGTTTCCCTGGGCCGTTCCCGTGAAGCGGAAGACCGGCAACGACGTCACTGCGGCCATGGAACTCGTGCTACGACAGGGTCGAGTACCGACGAATCTGCAGACTGACCGAGGCAGAGAATTTTACAACACGTCCTTCAAGAGCCTCATGAGTCGATATCGCATCAATCACTACTCGACCTACAGCAACCTCAAGGCATCCATCGTCGAGCGGTTCAATCGCACACTCAAGAACAAGATGTGGCTGCAGTTCAGTCTGCGCGGTTCCTACAAGTGGCTCGACATTTTGCCCGATCTCGTAGCAGCATACAACAGCAGCAAACATCGCACTATCGGAATGAAGCCGAACGAGGTGGCCGACGCTGAAACTTTGTTGCTGCAGCCGCGTGATCGTCAAAGTCGCAAAGCGCCCAAGTTCCGAATCAGCGACAAGGTGCGAGTCAGCAAGAATAAGCACGTTTTCGAGAAAGGCTACACGCCCAACTGGACGACGGAAATTTTCACGGTGAGTCGAGTGATGGAGTCGACCGTCCCGGTGACATACAGGCTGAAGGACTACCGAGACAAGCCCATTGCCGGTGGTTTCTACGAGGAGGAGCTTCTGAGAGTCAAGTACCCCGACATGTATCTCGTGGAAAAAGTGCTGAGGAAACGTGGCGACAGAGTCTACGTCAAGTGGCTAGGATTCGATAGTTCGCACAGTAGCTGGATAAACAAGACCGATTTGTAAATGGGTTTGAACATTTATTGCAATAAAAAAACATTTCACGTTATTTATGGTCGATGCTGAATTCTATTTGATTCATCTTGGCCTCGCTGTCGCCCAAGTACTTCAGGAGCAATTGCCCGTCCGTGGCTGTTTGCACCATGTGCTCGTACATCTTCGGATCCTTCACGAACGCGTCCGCGATGCGTTTAGGCAGAAAGACTTGGCACTCGTCTTCGAGGGTGGCTACGGTTCTCAGGCCGTATTTCGTTGTGACTTGTCTCAGGTCGGTGACACGGTAGACGCTGTTTATACTCAGCGCTGCCAGTTTCTTCGTGGGCAGGAAATCCTCGAGCAGAGCGATTTTGTTGAGCTTCTCGATGCCGTCCATCGTGCTGATGAGGCAAACGACCGCAAGCGCGACGCTCATATACCGGCTATCCCCTCCACTGCGCGCGGTGGGGGCTCTGAAGTGCCCCCACGGCAACGTATCCGTGGTGTCGGGGAGGAGGATGCGTTTGTCGTCGTGAGCGCCACCTTCACTTGCCTCTCGGTAAACACTTTGTGCAAGCGCGATCTGATCACGCACTGCTGCCTGCGTCAATTTCTCCCGCAGGCAGTGCACAAAGTCGTCGAAGGTGACGCTCGCCTCGACCGCCGCCCTCTTCACACCCTTCACCCGCTTCACGCGATCACGACTCGAACGTCGTACATTTTGCTGCGCAAGTCAACGAATTCCGTCATGATGCTGCCGTTACACTCGTCTTTCATGAGACCAACCACCTTCTGGTTGGCTCGTGGCATGCCAAACTGGTTGTGCTGTGGGTAGTCCGAAGTCCTCTCGATGTCAGGCCTCATGATCTCGTAGATGTCGTCGCAGCGAATCTCGTAGTCGGTGCAGAGGAGCTTGCAGCGATCGCCAAACTCTCGCTTCATGTAGTCATAGTGAAAGGCGTATAAGTGGATCTTTGACAAGTCCAGTACGCTCCGGCCGACGTAGATGGCATCTTGCATCTGTTTGAGGAAATTCGCTACGAGATCAATGCCATAGAGGTGGACAGAAGCAAGAACGTTGGTATGACGAGTCTCATGAAGGGCTACGCTTCACTGAGCCCCGGTCAGATGTTCAGCGTTGAAAACTCCGGCTGGTTCGAAGAGCCGAAGCAACTGACGGACGACGGGGATACTTCGACGTATGCATACCGCTCGCCATGATTCTCGGCTTCGCTGAGGACTATCGCAAGATCGTCATCAACACGAAGCACGAGCTGATTCTCACGCGATCGAGGAACGACACGAACGCAGTTGTTCAAATAGCCCTCGAGAATGGCGCCACCGAGGAATTCAAGATTGAGATCGCTAAAATAGAGTGGCTGATGCCTTACGTGATGCTGTCGACTAAGCACAAGATACGTTTGCTCAGTCACATTGATAAGGACATCACTGTGTCTTTTCGCATGTGGGAATTGTACGAATACCCCATGCTCCCAATCACGACGAAACACGTTTGGACGGTCAAGACGTCGAATCAGCTGGAGAAACCGCGCTTCGTCATTCTCGCCTTGCAAACGAATCGACGAGGCGTTCGAACGGCAAACGCTAGCCGCTTCGATCACTGCGCAATAACCAATGTCAAACTGTTCCTCAATTCGCAGTGCTACCCTTACGGTAACCTCAATCTCGACGTGTCGCGCAACCAGTACGCTCAGTTGTACGAGATGTACGCCAGCTTCCAGACTGCGTACTACGCCAAGGAGCCGGCGGAACCCATGCTGACAAAGACAGACTTCATCGCGCATGCTCCACTCATTGTGATTGACTGCTCGAAACAGAACGACGCCCTCAAGCAGGCACCGGTTGACGTTCGTATCGAACTAGAGGCTCAATCCAATTTTCCCGCGGGAACTACAGCCTACTGCCTGATCTTGCACGATCGCATCGTCGACTACAATCCCATAAGTGGGAATGTGAGGAAACGCCTCTAGAGTGGAGGGGATGGAGAATCCGCCTATAAATGACGCTCGAGCGTTCGTCGTCATTAATCGCAATGGAGTACGTGGTGGATACACAGGGCTTCCAGCGGGACGAGTTTGTACTCAAAGAACTGGCGGTGGCTCCGCTCAATGCGGACGCGTAGCCGCTGATTTTCCTCTTCAAACCACCGATACCATGGTACGATCTCCCAGCCAGGTACAAAAGCATAAATTCCTGGCTCGAACGCAACTATCATCATCTCGGCTGGAGCACGGGAGAAGTACCCTACTGCGAGGTGGAGAACGTGCTCCGATCGGTTCTGCACAACGCCGGCGCCATCTACGTGAAGGGACAGCAGAAGCAGCAGTGGCTCGAATGCTTTGGATTCGATGCACGAGATGTCGTGGCGTGTCCCTCGCTGAGGAGGGCCAACAAAGGGACGGCATCCTGCCCTTACCACGATTCACCCAATTGCGCACTTCGGAATGTCCTGCTGTTGAGGAAGTTTCTTCGAGAGAGCCTCCCGTCCGTTGGACGATCGCTCAGACTGTTTCATCGAGTCGGTTCCCTCTCTGCCATGGAACCCATCGACATCGCCCAGCTACCCAAGGAATTCATCGTCACCTTCGCTGCACACAGCGTCGATCTCGCCTGGGATAAATTACCCGAATCCCTCAAAAATGACCCCGAAGTCAGCGAGTGTCAACGATGCCGCGAACACGTCGACAAAAGTTTGCCACTCAAAAGAGAATGTAAACAATGTATCTTGAACTCTTAATAAAAAAAACATCTCAACCGAATGTCCGACAACAATTCCGATCGTCGAGTATCCTGACCGTCGAGTATCCCGATCGTCGAGTATCCTGATCGTCGAGTATCCTGATCGTCGAGTATCCTGATCGTCGAGTATCCTGATCGCCGGTATCACGGACCGCGCGCGCACGCGGTCTTCTGAACTTCCCGCTGAAAGGTCTCCGCTTTGAATTTCCACGCCGAAAGGTCTTTTGAATTTGCCGCCGCCGCCGAAAGGTCTTTGAAACTTTCGCGCGCGGTCTTTTCAATTTCCCGCCGCCCCCCCAAGACGTTCTTCTTCGAACTTCCCGCCGAAAAGTATCCGCTTTGAGTTTACCGCCGAAGGGTCTTTTGAATTTCCCGCCAAAACGTATTTTCAACTTCCCGCGATCGTTTGAATTTCCCGCGGTCTTTTGAATCTCCCGCGGTCTTTTGAATTTACGGCGGTCTTTTGAATTTACCGCGGTCTTTTGAATTTCCCGCGGTCGTTTGAATTTCCCGCGGTCGTTAGAATTCCCCCCCCCCCCAAAAGGTCTTTTGAATTTCCCGTCAAAAAGTCGTTTGAATTTCCCGCGGTCGTTTAAATTTCCCGCCGAAAAGTCTTTTGAATTTCCCGCCAAAAAGTCGTTTGAATTTCCCGCCAAAAAAGTCTTGAATTCCCCCCCAAAAGGTATTTTAAATTTCCCGTCAAAAAGTCGTTTGAATTTCCCGCGGTCTTTTAAATTTCCCGCCAAAAAAGTCTTGAATTTCCCGCGGTCTTTTGAATTTCCCGCCAAAAGGGGATTTCCTGTCGGTATATACCGTCGGTAAGGTAGATTCCCACAGGAACCATGTTTGGGGCAGAATCTGCCGTCGGTAAGGTAGATTTCTCGGGGACTAGCGGGAATCTACTTTACCGACGGTCGGTAAGGTAGATTCCCACAGGAACCATGTTTGGGTCAGAATCTGCCGTCAGTAAGGTAGATTTCTCGGGGACTAGCGGGAATCTACTTTACCGACGGTCGGTAAGGTAGATTCCTACATGGGGGGGGGGGGAACCGGCATAGTTACACTACTCTCTTGCGACTGTAAAACGAATACGTCAAAAATAACAATGAACATTTATCGCCTTCAATTCGTCTTTCGCCAACCCATTCCTTTCCTGGACGAAGCACGTCGGTCCGGGATGAGGTTGATACCGTTTCAAGTATTCAATAAAGCCAGCTTACCACTGCAGTGTTCTCACTGTCGCGTTGTTGCGCGATATGTGCTATTCTCATTGCATCAATCTTTGCGCTTATCCCGGCGTATGACGCCATTTGCTTTACCACAATTTTCTTATTCGCTTTTGGGATGTTCTTGGGGTTCTGGAAACTTTTCTGAAATTAACATAAACATTATTATTATTTTCTTACGGCTTACAGTACTCATAAATTTGTAATAACAGTCTTAAAACTTACACGCCCGCCGTCACGGGTTTCGTTAACAAAAGTTAAGACGCCCCTTTGCGCTTATCCCCGCGTGTGACGCCATTTTCTTTACCACAATTTTCTTATTCGCTTTTGGGATGTTCTTGGGGTTCTGGAAACTTTTCTGAAATTAACATAACCATTATTATTATTTTCTTACGGCTTACAGTACCCATAAATTTGTAATAACAGTCTTAAAACTTACACTTACCTTCTCCGTTCTCTTCATCGTCCGGCGCCAGTACATGGGTCGAAATAAAGATCTTCTCCGAACTTTCGCCCTCCATTTCAAGAGCAACTACTCTTTTTTGCTACCGTTTCACATCGTTAAGTAAGAAGAAGAAGAATAAACAATTCGTATGCCATCGCACTTGGTACTTTTGTTACTCAATCATTTCCCTCGACGTTTCAGGCCTACTCTTCACAATGAAAATACTGACGAAATTTTTCTTAACCCCTTCTTACAGTTCCTTGTTTCCTTTTCGTGTGATCTTTCTCCAATCGTTTGTCGTCTTTAGTATTCTCATGAACGGAACTTCGGTCGTCCTCGTGCGTCCGCTTCACAACCAACCGACCCTTCTTCGCGGAGCGAGTACAATCTCCATCACTTTCCTACATTTGGAATAAAAATTATTATTTCATTTACACGGCTTGGAATACTCGCCAAGTTAACCGTGACAATTGCAATTACTTACGTCACAAGCGTCTTCGATGTACCCCAAGTCGTCGTTTTCCTCCGTGTGCGAACCATCCGAGTTACCCGCGGCGACGTCGCTTCCTTCCTGTGAATCATTTTCAATTTTGTCGCGACCTTCAGATTTACAGTTCTTCGTTTCATTCGTCTTCAATTCCGTTGGCGTCAACACCTCTTTACCGGTACCTATTCCCTCACATCCTGCCACGGTGCTGTCGTCGTGTTCTGCGCACTTCATTTCTTCCACCTGCTTCAATATATTTGCGATAATTTTGTAATCAATGTTGGACCAACAACCCTTACACTGGCTGCATTTTTTTCCATACCTCCTTCACATTTTGATCGTTGCTGTTTTCTCGACGCGATTCCCCGTTGCATACTTCCGAACTTTCGTCGGTCCCCGTTTCACCACGCAATTCGACCTTTGGCGACTGGCGTTCTTTTTCTTCATCATTATCATTGTATCCCTTAAATTATAGTCACAGTATGTACATGTCATGTTTTTACAACATTTGAATTAATAAAATTTATTTTTTGTGTACAAGGCAATATCGTCAGATTGTAATAAGGGGTCGTCCATTAATTACGTAACGCACTTGGGGGGGGGTTCTGGCCAGGTGTTACAGTCCTGTTACGTGGAGGGGGGGGCAAGGTTTGCGTTACGTCACGTTTTTAGAACTGTCAGACATTGGAAAATTCCTGCATGTTCAAGTTTTGAATTTAAATCTCGAGCGAAATTTTAGCACGGAAAGTTTCCATACGAAATCCCAGTTAAGGTAAAAAGTCACTGTGCAAAAATTTGCACGGTGGCTTTCCCCGGTTCTCAATTTTCCAAACCTAAATTTGAAGAAAATAATTCTTGTTTTTTTATAGTTCTCGAGAGGACATATATTCAAAAGTATGTTGGCAAAATTTGAAGATTAAAGTCCGAAAATTGAAAGAATTTCAGTCACTTTAGTGAGAACAGGTAGCGCGACCGGGTACGACCGTCAGTCCCTACAGGTGTATCATGAAAATGAAGAACCGTCACAGCGCCCGGGACTAGATACTTTAATGTAAGTAATGAATACTCAAGAACTTACCAAACGATTTTTAATTTTTTTTTTCAAATTGTAATCGCAGTGACTAAGGTTATACGTAGCCGATTAAAAAATGTTTAATAATTACTATTTTTAAAGAGTGCTTGAGTACAAAACGAGCCATGAAAATAGAAAAAAAATGCTCAAACCGTCGCTATTTTGTAAAAAAAAACCAAGATAAAAAACCGCTACGCATGAGGATAGCTACATTTGTATAGATATCGATAAATGTTTGAGTTTTATTTACATATAATATTTCATCAAGGGGGCAATGAAAAGAATTTTTTATTGGATTGCCTTTACTATTCAGTGTTGCTAAAAAAGTTCGGTAGAGGCAGAATAATTATCCGTAAAAAATATTTGTCCCCTATAATAAGAAGATATATGGCAACACCGTAGAACAGTATTGTTCAAAATTTTGAGAAATAGAAATAATTATCGTATTCCTAAAGTTGAAAACGTAAACGTAAACGAAAATGTGAATATTAATATTTTCTGTTGTTTATGTTATCTCCATTAACAAGTAAAAGTCTTGCTTTATTCATAACTAATTAAAAAGTTTGTTCGATAAAAAATTACTTACAAATAAAAATTTGTGTTGCAGTATTATTTTTAATATGTCGTTACGACCGGGGTACGAGTGTCTCGTAAACTAGACTTACCGGTACCGAACACACGCCAACGGATCGATACAGACAATCTTTTATCGCTCTCCCAAGTCACGTCCTATTTCTTACTTACAAAAAGTTTGGTCCACATTCGAGCACGCTTGGCTTTGTCCGATCCTCAAATAATGTTTTTAAAACTTCTCCCAATTGCTCCTTCGGTTGCACTAATTAAGGCCATGTGTCACACACCAGAAAGTTTCGCACTTTTTAGCTACGACTGACTACCGACGAATGGCGCAACGCTCGCGAATTTGGTCCCGATACTTCGCACTGGGACGAAGAGTTGAGGCCGCGTAGTCGACGATCGCTAAGCGCGCGCACGGGTGTGTGTGTATGTCGATACGCCGGCCGCGTGCACAGAGCACAGGCGAGGATCGCTAAGCGCGCGTGTGTGTGTGTATGCACACAACTACGCTTAGCGACCATGGTACGCTTGGAAGCATGCGCTCGCTCGGCAGGAGAGCGGTGAAACATTGTTACAGTTTACATTGTATATACAAACGGCCCCGGATCGATTTCTTTTTTTGACGACGGTCATCGGTGGAAATTTTATTCGATTGAACTTTCTGGAAAACAGGGTCCGCTAGAGACTCGTCTTGTGGAAGGATGCTGGCATTTACCCATGCTTTTTAATTTCAACAAATAAGCTCGAGCACTATTTGTAAACTCGATGCCGCTTATCGTCGACGAATTCAATCTTTGCCAAAATCTCGAGTGAACGAGATTGCCCGAAACTCACTCTACAAGAGAGTGGTAAAATTTTACAATGCTCAATGTTTAAATAAATGCGTTCGGCATTTTTATCTCTGCCAGGATTCATCTTCGACAGGTTCTCGAAGGGTCGACTTTTCGAGCACTAAATATCGCTGGGCTCGCTCTACGAAAGAGCGGTGAAATTTTTCGATCGCTAATTGTTTGAACAAATGGCCTTAATTGATTTCTTTTGTCGACGACGATCATCGGTGTTAATTCCATTACGGTTGAACTTTCTAGCAAACGGGGTGTTTGCTAGAGACTCGTATTGTGGAAGGGTGCTGACATTCTCCCATCCTTTTTTAATTAATTTAAACAAATAAGCTCGAGGACTATTTTGAATCTCGATGCTGCTTATCGTCGACAAGTTGGATCTTGGCAAAAATCTCGAGCGAGCGAGATCGCTTATGACTTACTCTACAAAAGAGTTGTAAAATTTAACAATGTCATTGTTTAAACAGTTGAGTTCGGAAATTTTCTCTCTGCCATGACTTTTTTTCGGCAGGTTGTCTGCGGCCGACCAGATTCGCGAGCGAACGAGATCCACCGAGTCTCACTTTGCGAAAGAGTGGGGCAATTTTATAACTAGTGCTAAAATAAATACGTTTAGCATTTTTTTCTCTCTGCCGGGATTTATCATCGGGATTTATCTTAGCAACCAATGATTGCACAGGCAGGTTTGAAAACTTAAATAAATTTCCTACACGACCCTTTCGTTGATTTTTTAGAAAAAAAAACATTTTTTTCACCATTAATAACAATTTGAAAAAGGACAGAGAATTACTTTTTATGGTTTTTTAGTAAATGTACTACTACTTTATATATTAAAGAAAGACTAATGTTGCCCGGTTGTTTTTCTGCTTAATGTGCCCCCAATAGCCCTGTAAATTTTCAATTTGACCCATCGAACCATTTTTTCAGACCGATTCATGAAAGTTTTATAAAACAAAGGAAGAAGTGTATTGTTCCTAAACATCGTGTAATCATCATCAGAATGAAAAAAAAAACAATTTCCTTCGACTTTTTTCATAAGTTTGCATTAGTTGCTTGTTAAAGTCAAGAAGAAAGAATCGAAACATTTCATTTTTTTTGTCAAATTTGTCAAACATTTCAGGAAACAATACTGACTCATTTTTTACACGATTTGACCTTTGTGCACCATAATTTCACTCATATTTAATTGCATTAATTAAAAGTTGATACCCCCAAGCTGTATTCACTAGTCGATCTAAGAACTTGTATGAGATTGATTCTCGATATTTTCTGCGAAGGTTATTAGGGTTACAAAAAAAACTTTCTTTCAAAACTGATCTTTCTTTTAAGAAAAAACCAATTAACATTTTTTCTAAACTAATCTTTTTTGTTAATTTTTTTCTAC
The DNA here is from genome assembly GCA_944452715.1 of Ophion slaviceki. NCBI lineage: Eukaryota > Metazoa > Arthropoda > Insecta > Hymenoptera > Ichneumonidae > Ophion > Ophion slaviceki. The sequence continues at coordinate 29,206 of CALYCA010000054.1, read as the reverse complement.
GTTTTTATAAAAAGATAATCTAAAGTTGTTGTAAACTTTACCTTTTTTCAATTTTTGTTCATGCCTAGTTTGAAAAAAAAACTGTTTTCAAGAAACCCTAATAACCTTCGTAGGAAAATATCAAGAGTTAATCGCATGAGAACATTTGTTCTCAGATCGACTATTGAATACAGCTTGGGGTTATCAACTTTTAATTCATGCAATCAAACATGAGTGAAATTATAGTGCGCAGAGGCCGAATCGTGTAAAAAATGAGTCAGTATTGTTTCCTGAAATGTTTCACAAAATTAAAAGAAATATATTTAAAAAATTGCAATTTTTTGAATTTTTTTTCTTAAATGCTTATCGAGGTGATATTATTTGACAAGTTTTAAATCCGAATGTTTTCTATATTGAACGCAATTGACGTTAATCAATTTTCCGGTGCGATAAGCCGTTACATTTTCTTACGGTCGCGGTATGATTGCCTCGCCACCTCCAATTACCGGTAACAGTCACATACGAATAGATTGATATACGGTTCATGTTTTCTCCCTGTCGCATTATACCTCCGATCATCGGTCAACTGTACATTAATTTGAAATACAAGTGTACAGTCGTCACAAAGTGCAAAATTTCCGCTACGCCATTTCTACTTTCCTTTTGAGCGCAAATTCTTTGACGGAACAAAATTGTAAAAGGCGATAACATCTTGGAAAGTTGATTCATTGGTAGGGAACATGTATCGGTACGTCGATACAGAAAAGGTTTTATTCTTTCTGCATGTCACGCGTAATTCTCCATGAAGGAAAAGTTTGATTCTCATCGTCTAACGACTGATCTGAAAATACAAAAAACTTCTCACGCTTACCTTCTTCCTCAGCGGCTGCTTTCCCATTACCTTAACGCTGTTGTCTTTGCTACTTATAAGCGCCGCTTGATCTCTTATGTGATTCCTTTTCCTTTTAGTGTGTCCGGCGTGTCCATGTCCATTTTTTTTTTTCATAATTCTTTTCCCACGCCCCAGCGTCTCGTTCACCTTAATCTCCGTCTCATCCCTTGATTCTTCATAACCTGCGAATCACAAGTATACCTATGAAAATGTTTCCTTTCCTCACGTCGTCCACTTCATCCTCGCAAATGTTCATTTCCCTTTTTCGTCCATTGTATTCTCCCACAAAACGTTTCAATATTATTATTCTTCTTCATCGCCATCACAAAAATATACTTGTAACGCATTAATGCGAATAATTAACTTACCTCCGTAGCCAACGATGCGAACTCTCCTGAAAGAATCCTCAAAATTTTCCCTGTCGTTATCATTACCGGTAACTCGATAACGAATCGTTGTCAGCGCGTTCGGGTTCGTCATGTAATCTTCCAAAAAATGTTCCGTACACTCGACAATTTGATCCTTTGTGTCTCGATACATCAATTCCTGTGGGCGGACCACTTTTTTCACTGTGGGGCGACCCTTTTCTTGCCACATTATTTCGTACTTTTTCTCCATTGTTCGATCGTCTCCACGCGAGCAAGCACAACATTTTTCCTTAATCAGGCCTAATATTTTTCTTGATTCAATTATTTCGCGACACGAACGAAACGATTCACTATTCGTGAGTGAATATAACAACCTCGCTATTTTTTCCAAACAATTATTCACCTTTAAGAACGTTTTATATCGTACACTACACCGACACGTGCCGTGACGCCTTCGCCATTGTTCTACCGTTCGCTTTGTCTCTCGCACGCGCCCTTTTTCTTTCTGAGTTACGCCGCGATCGAAGCGCCGCCTGGCAACGACGCTACGCCGGTACTTTAGTACAACGCGTTTTCTTAATTATAATTGAATCTTTCTTCAACAAACTTTCTTAGTGAATAAAACATGTATCGACATTTGTTACGACCACCAAACGATCGAACGTCCATTCGGTATTCCTTTCAATCAAAATCGAATTTTCATTGGAACAATCAGGAAGACTAGACGTAAGGAGTACGAACGCCTGTGGCGATCCCGATCCAAAAGCGTCCGTGAAACTGTGGATTTTAGTAGTTAGTGTGTTCACGGCGTGTGTCGCTAGTGCATGATCGTACCGAAGTGATAAGCGACAAGAACACAACCGACGTCATGTGTCATCGATGATTCCCGCTCGTCGTTCGTGTTGGCATAAAGCGTGTTCGGGCTAACCAAGTTTGCGAATTGTGTTAGATGTAAAAAAAAAAAAATTGTATCTCGGTATAAAATATATTTAGTGATCTGCGGCGAAAACAATCAATCTTCGGTAAGAAAAATAGTACTTACATTCATAAAAAGGATGGTTTCGTTTTATCGGACCATTATCATACCGAGTGAAATAAAAATAATCACAAACGCGAGACACGGAGCAAGTGTCCCGTTGATGAGACAAAACGTGCAATATATCGATTTTTCATATATTGCACGTTTTATCTCTTGCGCGTTTTGTCTCATGTTTCGAAAATAAAAAAATGTGGTGGGTGAGTGGGTGAAATATCGATTTTCCATTTTCATAGAAAGTCAAATTAAATACAAGCTTGTAATATTGTTTGAATTGTTGCTTTCAGTGCGCGAACGCGAGACAAACTTGGAATGCAGCAATCGACCGAGAACTGACGTTAAAATTAACAACCTCCATCAATTACTCGACAAAGTTTCGGACATGAAAAATTTGCAGTAAGTGGGATGCCAAGCACACAACGAAGAGCTCACGAAGAGAGTGATAAACTATTATCTCGTCATGAGAGGACATTTTCTAGCGCCATCGGTCAACGAAAATAATCACGCAAGGAAAATTAAAACGAAAGGCAATAGGAAAAAATAAAAACTGTAAGATCGATTTATCTGTACAGCGTATCACAATGTGTGAATATAATGTGTGATAATTTGTGAAAATTTGTCTGGATGCAAAACTTTTATGATTTTTCTTGTGTCTATAAATAAACTTTGTTTGTTACGGTTTCCGCAACCAAAAAAAAACATATTGACTCAATTCTGTATTTCGTTATTATTCTTTTTCTGTACAGCGTGTCATAATATGCAAATAATAATTTGTAAATCTTTTGATTGAATTCAAAATTCTTATGAATTTTCTTGTGTATAAATACATATTTTTACTTCTTTCGCAAAGAAAAAAAAATTGACTTAATATCTGTATTTCGTTATTATTCTTAATCTGTACAGCGTATCATAATGTGTAAATATGAAATGTGATAATGTGTAAATATGATGTGTGATAATCTGTAAAAATTTTGTCTGGATGCAAATTTCTTATGAATTTCTTTGTGTCTATAAATAAATTTTGTTTGTTACTGCTTCCGCAACAAAAAAAAACACTGGCTTAATTTCTGTATTTCCGTATTCTCCAAAACAATCTATACATAAGAACTCCATCTATCTATATAGAAATTGCCTTGACCAACTGGTTGGACAATTAATTTTATGAAATGATCACTCGGTATGAAGTAGCAATTGTGCTTTTTGCATATCGTACGGCACTGGTTTGTTGCTGACTTTACTTCGGTGCGGTAGGAGAGCAGCGCCGCCCTTCTCGTCCTCGTTTTTGCGAACGTTTCGACGACACGGCGTCCGTACTCCTTACCTCTAGTCTTCCTGCTGTACGCGCTCGAATCCGTTCAATCGGGATATATATACGCCATCTTAATGTTTTACTACTCAGTTTCTTTTCTTAAACATAATTAACGGCTGTGTTTTTCGCTGGAACACTGGAGCTTCCCTGGAGTCAATATTTAAGAAGTGATTAATATTGCGCGCGTACTTATTCATTCGTGCAGTGGTTAACGAGAGGTTAACGTGTTAATCGTTATTCGCGTTCTCATCGCATGGGTTTCACGTGTGTGTGCATTCAAACGTGATTTTAAACCCCATCATCACGTACCGGTATTTGCATTTTTCTCATGTATTCTGAATTTTTTTTCGTATTGTCGTCAACGTTTAAGGTTAAAAAAAATATCTAACATATATCGTCACGTATCCTTTCTGAACCCACCGTCTGCCTCTTTGAGTTAAATTTTCTTTAATGGCGCGCATGTGGCATATTATGATGAATTCATGTCGAAAAGTTTACAGCCCTGCGTCTCCTTTGTCTCGCATGTCCGCGTTTCCGTTGCAGTAGTCGGATCACGTTATCGCGATTTTGGTCACAATATCGTGCCATCCGCCATATTCGATTTTTACAGTCTCTGCTTTCCTCGCGCTAACATAAAGTATCGCGTTCTTCATTTATTGCCGACAAAAAGTTTGAGGTTTTCGTGAAAGCAGTTGTATCATTTTCTATGCATATATGTGATCATTCGCTAAAAGCGTCTTACAGTGTGCGATATAAGAATCGTGACAAATTTGTATTTCACTTTCTTTTTACATATCGCAGTAGCGGCATTTTTACCAAATCTCTGACCGAGGCTACTTTTACCGATATGTCAAGATGAGGATTCGTACGCGCCTCAGATGAAATTCGTCACTGGAAGGAAAGAACTAGAAAAGGAATAAACTTCTTCTGTATTCGCTTCGGTCATCGTTGCATCGGCAATCGTCGGACATGCAAGGTTAGTTGAATTTATTCCAAACCCACTTCCACTTTTTAAAATTTACACATTTGCCACGATTCATAATAATAAGTTAAATAATTATGTCGTACGTCGATGATAAAACATTGAACGACTTCAGAAGATCGAATTTCATTAATTTGCTTAATTGGTAGAAAAAAATACACGCCGCAACGATGGAATGAGAAATTTCAAGATTTGACGATAAATGTTAGGTTTATTTCAGTACAAGTAATTTTCACTACGGATTCGTGAAGGGTATCAGTTAATTCGCCTTTATTGGTGCTACAAGAGAGGAACGCGGTACAATCAGGAATGAATGAAGGTTTGTTGTGTGTCTGTATCCAAGGCAAAGAAAAAAACAAGTAAGTGCCGAAGTTGGAACGGGGAGAACCTAGTAGTCCTCGGGTCAAAGAATTGACTGTGAGGTAAAGACAAATTCCCAACAATAAATCTCGATTTTCATGTACTTATATCTCTTTCTTCCTCGAACGGGAACAAAGACGTTCGCAGTAAATTCAATTTAGGAATGCACGTTGAGAGGTATCTTGACAATTTTATGAGAAATATATTTGCGCGGTAATTTAAAAAAGCGTCGTAATAAAGAAGAGGGCGTCTCTCCTTTAACAATGTTTATTTCTTTCTACCGGTAAAGTTTGCAACGTGTGACGGGTCGAAATGATAATTGCGATTTTTTATGTAATTTACAGGAAAATCCCTGTAACGAGGAGTCGGCTGGGTCGTCGCTCAAAGAGGGAACATCGGAAACATGTTCCACCTGTGAAACCAGCGCCGAAGCGGTGAGTTACAATTTTTTCAAATTTAAAGTAACGGACAAGGGATTTTCAAAACAAAATTCGTAATACTCCCGGAATTCTCGATGTTCCGTTAAATAATTTCTTCGTTCGTCAATGTCGATGCATATCGCGAAGAAACGAGAACGAATTTCGTTATTTCCTCGTGTGGTAGGAAAAAATATACGCCAAAACGATGGAATGAGAAGTTTCAAGATGTGACGATAAATCTCGATTTTTTTGTACTTATAATTCTTCCTCTCTCGAACGGGAACGAAGACGTTTTAAGTACATTCCATTGAGAAGCGGACGTTGAGAGGTATATTTTAATTGTATAAAAAATATATTTGCACAAGAATTTTAAAATGTAGCTTTAAGGAGAGCACATCTCACCTGAAACCATTTTTTTTCTACCGGTACTCATGGACCTTTTGAGCTCCGTAATGCGAATGGCGACAAAATATTTTCAAACATTTCCCTCCCTTACAACGCATGACGAGTTAAAGTGGTAATAGCGAATTTGTATATCATTTACAGGAAAATATTAGCGTTCGGGAGTCAGCTGAAGGAACGCAGAACGACGGAACCTCGCAAATGATTTGCACACGTGAAAAAAGCATGGAAGAGGCGAGTAAAATTTTTTTTAAATGTTTAAGATGTAGATTGGATATCGAAAATAAAATTAACACTTGTCCCAGAATGCTCAAAGTTCCCTACAATAATTTCATCGTACTTCAATGTTGATACATTTGAAGAAGGGAGAACGAATGCTGTTATATCGTTGGTTGTGAGGAAAATATAATTGCCGTTATGATACAAAAAAGAAATTCAACAAACAACGGCGTATCTTCGTTTTTTTACTTGCATTTCTTTCCCTCTTCAACGGACGCGGAGACGGTTCAAGTCCTTAACAGTTGGTTTCGTACATTCAGCGTTATTTATTCGTTACTGCGAAGAAAATATTTGCACTAGTATTACGGGGAATATTTAAATAAACGAGCTGCTTCTACAAATGCGTTATTTCCTTCTACCGGTACTCGACGACTGTTCAATCGCCGTTATGCAAATAGTGATTATTTTCTTTCAAACATCTCCCTTCTTTCCAATGTACGACGAGACAAAATTGTAATTGCGGATTTCTTTGAAATTTTCAGAAAAATACAAGTTTCCGGGTGACTTCCGAATCATGTGTCGTCGTGCCAGCCCCTGCCGTTCTATTTACCGGTGAAAACAGTGACGAACCGGTTAGTTACAATATTTCAAATGTTACTAAAAAAACGAAAGAGATTTTGAATATGAAATGTTACATCGTCCCACATTTCGTCCCGTTCCATTAAATAATAATCTCTTACGTAAATGTTGAGACAAATTTCACGAAAGAGGAAAAAGGAATTTTTTCGTGTCCTTGGTTAGTGGAATGAAAGAATTTCCGTAACGATGGTACAAGTACATTGAAGATACGACAATACTTTCGTTCCCTTTTCTTCCTCTTATTGTTTCTCTTTTGAACGAGAAAGAACATTTTCCAAGTGTATTAAAGTAAAACATGTAATGTCACGGTTTTTACATGATTTTTTTCGAATATTCCTTCATCGAGGATTGTAGAAGATATTGTAATTAAGAAGGGCATCCTGACACGTTGAATTTGTCTATATGCTTTTCTACCAGTATTTGTGTAACCATACATTGTCGTTGCGCTGATCACAACGAATTGTTGTTCGAGATATACTCCTTGTGCAGTGTAAGAAAAGCCAGCATTGTAATTTCTGATTTCTTTTTCGTAATCAGGTGAGAAATTCGAGTTGCCAGGACGGTTTGTAGAAATTCGAGTTGCCAGTAACGGTTTTCGTTACTTCCTCGGTTTGTAGAAAAAATAATTTGCCATGACGAGTGAATGAATATATTGACCGGACTAAAGTATATGTAGAAAAAAGAAAATTTAATATGCTTCTCGCTTTAACGAGATTGGGAGACTCGCAAAATGGATTCCAGTCGGAAACGCACATTCACAGATGTTTCATAAATATTATAAAAACAATGTTTAAAAGATTAGAGGAAGTATTTTAAGAAACGGGTCACCCTCACAGCTTTCGCAGGTTGCTTCTCTTTTCTACCGGTATTTGTGTAACCATGTATTATCCTTACGCCGATCGCAACAAAATGTTGTTCGAGACTCCTTCTGCTGTGTACGACAAGCCAGCATTGTGATTGCTGATTTCTCTTTCGTAATCAGGAGGCACTTTGGAGTTGCCAAGAAGCCCGTGCATCGGCGAACGATGTTGCATTTCCTATTATGAGCGGTCGTATCTATCCACCGTTCGAGAAATCGGTGAGTATTAATTCTGTAAGGAAAGAAAAAAGCGGCAAACGGAATTTTCGAAGTCAACGTTCAATTGTCGGGCAATCAGCATTCTTCTCAATAATTATTTTCGTATATTTCGTATATTTCATACGTATATTGACCGGACGATAGTACATCTAGAAAAAAGAAATTATTCTATCCTTCTCGCTTTAAGTACATTCGAGTAGGAAACGCACGTTCACAGACGTTTCATAAATATTATTCAAACAATGTTTAAAACATTGCACGAAGTATTTTGAGAAAGGGGTTATGCGATTGTGGCACAATGCATTGAACGGCAAAAATTTTTGTTTGTTTCAGAGTAGTAAAAATTGAAGTGATAGAACGCGGAGTAAAGGGAAAGTAATACGATTGAAGGATAAGGCAACGATCGGAAGGAAGTAAGAAAAGCATTAATTGTCTACAGCAACGTTCACTGAGGTAAGTGATGACATGTGCAACGGTGGAACTGTTTATGAAGAGAAATATAAGAACTTTTGGCATTTAGGGAAGAAACATTTGGTGCAGAAAGTAAAATTACCGACATCGTATTGTCTGGCGATAAGATAGAAGACTGCCGATTAGTTTCAAGGAAGGCAACATTGTAACGATGAATGAAGGAATACAAAAAAAAGTACAAAGACAAGAAATATTTGCGATGGAAAAGAAGAAAATTTACACTGGAATTTCTTAAGGTGTCAAAGCGTCTTCCCGGGCCGAAAGATTGCCCTTTTTTATTAAAGGAACAAGAGGTAAGTGAAGAAGTAAATTCATGCAAATTACAATAAATGCCAAACGATGGGTTCTGTTGTCTTATGAAATGCGCCTTTAATGAAATTGCCAGGGCAAAAATATCGAAGTGGGAAGTGAAAATTGAATTTTTTTACAGCATTGCAGACTTTCTTTTGAAAAGAACAATGCAGCGTGTCTAATAACATCCTATAAGTATAAAATTCATGTCGTGTTATTTAATTGTATCGTGAAAAAGGACTTGTCGCATGAATTCATCTTTGTAAGAACGAGTAGACGAAAAGACTTTTTCTAGTACCGGTACTAGGGGAAAATAATAATTTGAAAATGCGTAGAGATGATTGAGCCTGGGTCCGTTACCAACTGAAATGTTAACATGATGTACACCATGTATTGTAAGGGCGCACATCGTTAACGTTGCAGAACATGTTACTTTGTTTGGAGTCACATGGAGATTCCACGGAGAGTAATTGCAGTGCTGGAATTACCGGTATCAAATGCGAAAGAAGCTTGCTCCGCACCGAATGGAGAAAAAAAACAACGAATGGCATGACATCGACGCTAAAGATGAAGAAGATGCGGCAACTGTTATCGCTTCGTCTTATGCTGATTATGGTAATAGTGATGACATGAATTTAGATATCGCCGATCTGAACGGTGTCCCTGCGAGCCAAATTATCAGCGAAGACGACGACGACGACGTCAATGACGAAGACGACAACAACGGCTGCAACGATGATGACAGCGACGACGGTGGCTGGTGTGATGGTGATGAAAGCAGCAACGACGACGACGACGACGACGACGATGGTGGAGGCGGGGGCGGTGGTGGTGGTGACGGCGAAAACAATGACGGCATCGACGAAGAAGATGATGAAGACATAAGTGCTTTCTCCATTGAACAAGGACCTCTGATGACCTTAAGACCGGATGTACGAGGAAACCATTTTCTCTGGATAATGATGGCAGAAGCTAGTCGATACAACTTGAGTATCGAAGCAACTTTAGGGATAATAAGGGGAATAAAGACACTTGCTAACCACAACACCCTCCCGTCAACGAAAAAGACTCGGTGGAAAAAAGTTGGGAGGAAAGAAGAGACAACGCAGAAACGTCACATGTACTGCAAGCTGTGTAAAGGTATAGTAGGAATAGGGAAGGTACCACAAGAGGACTGTCCGTGCGGAATTTCGGGGCCAAACAAAGAATCGTCTTTATAAAAATGGACGTGAAGAAGAAATTGCGATGGATTTTCCAGACCCGAAATATAACTCAACTCCTAAATTATCGGAATACGCGGCAAAAAATCAAGCCAGAAGGAATAGAAGATGTCTTCGATGGAAGATGCTACAAACAGTTGCAGAAGGAAGGTCGTTTTTTAAACTCGAATTGGAATTTTTCATTGACTTTGAATACGGACGGATGCCAAGTAGGGAAATCTTCAAAGCAGAACGCGTGGCCGGGATTACTAATGTTGAACGAACTTCCTCACCATGCGCGAAAACATATCATTATCATAGCGGGAATTTGGGTCGACGAGGATCAACCGAGCTTTGAGGTATACATGGAACCGATAATTTCGGAAGTGCAGGATTTGTATATCACCGGTATTAGATGGAGTCCTGATGGAAACGGGCAAGTGACCTGTAAATTTGTTACCACGATTTGTACTCTTGATTCACCTGCCAGAGCGAAGTTGCTAAATACTACTAGCTACAATGGTAAATATGGATGTAATTTTTGTTATGCGAACGGAACAAGAATGTAGAATGGTTCCAGGAAATATGCGATGGAAGAAATAATAGATCGAACGGATCAACAAATTCGTAGGCATGTGGAGGAAGCACAACGCACCAGAATAAGACAGATAGGTTTGATAGGACAATCGAAGCTGAGATACTTACCACAGTTTGATCTGCGACTCGGAGTTGTGGTCGACTCGATGCATTGCGTTGACATTGGTGTTGTTAAGAAATTGACATACATGATCGTCTTCGAGTCGCTGCCAGATATGGAACAACCGAGCGCAAGAATGCAACGAATAATTGGCGTACGTTTGTCGATGGTCCCAACACCAAGCAGTATTTCCAGAAAACTAAAATCTATAAAACTTTTCCAATTGTGGAAGGCCAGCGAGTGGCGCAATTGGCTGTTGTATTATTGTATGGTATGTTTGGACGGGCTGATCCCCGAGAGGTACTTGACTTTATTTACAACTCTGTCGGACGCTATGCACACGCTGAACGGTGACACATTCACAAGTGAAGAACTGGAAATCGCTACCGAAATACGAAGAATTATTTGGAATTCAGTACATGACAACGAACATGCACCTCCTGCAAAATCAGCCACGTTCCGTTAAATGTTGGGGACCGGTATGGGCGCACAATTGTTACGCATTTGAAAGTTTCAATAGCCGCATATTGAAGTCACTGAACAGCAGTACCGGTAGACAAGTGCAAATAGTGAACAGATATTTAATGACAGATTTCGTAAGAAATGTCCGCAGCGATCCGATAGCAAACGTTTTGACGAAAAGAATAGTAAAAGGAATGACAAATTCCGCCAAAAAAGTGCAAAACCGCAATGACGACGATTACGAAGATTTTTATAATTTCAGAGACTACGGGAAAAGTACAACGCGAGATTTGTTCGGGTGGGAACGAAACATATTGGCCGAGGAAAGACTGAGGTGCTGTCAAAGAATAACTGTTTTCGGAAAAGCCATTTTTAAAGGAACAATGTACACGAGCAGAGATACCGATAACGAGTATACGCGCAGTTGCGACAAGTTCATTTTTACGAAAAAGGGCGAATTCGCTGTAATAATAAGAATTGTCACGTTCATAACAAACGAAGGAGATGAAATTAACGGATTCTTCGTATCGTAGTTTGAAAATACCGATGATGAACCTCCGAGCAGACAGATGCACAGCTTACGCATTTCAAGAAGAGGATTTGTCAAAGTGCAAGACGTACGGCTACCGGCGATAATAATCAAAAAGAATGCGGTGATATACGGGATAAAAATTGCTAATACTTGGGAAACCGATTAGGACGGCGTACTGAAACCAAACAAAAAGAAATCGCCCGCGGACGCGACGTCGTTTTAACTTCAGTGGTTTGGGATGACTCCTTCCAAGAAATAGCTGTTGATGAAACGAAATGTAATTATTGACAAGTATACGCGACGTATCGCAGGGTCCCTAACCGTGTACACTTAACTTGAGAATATATTTACGTTAAAGTTTATAAAGTTATTAAATTCCCTATACATAACAATGAATAGTCTGTTGACGCAATTTCGGTTTCAATTCAGAGTATGAAAAGGATACAGGTTAAAGAATTAAGACGACACTCTTTTATTGTAGAAACGATTATTTAATTCTTTATTTCATTATCAAAGGGTGAAAAAACTCATTGCAAATGTAATCTTGCTTGATGGAATTGCCTCATAATAATATTACGGAGTATTGAATCAACAGTTACAGTAATTGTTGTAAGCCTTCGGTAAAGCGTTTGGAACTTGAAAAATCTGAGGATATCGGTAAGAAATACAGTTTGGACAGCAGATAAAGCGCAGCATTCGTGAAGTATCACACCGTATCTTTAACAAAGATCAAGTTATTCCCAATATTCATATTGACAGACCAAGTTCGAGTTTGTACACGATGGCGAGATTCGGAAAAAAGTTTAATTTATATTGAGAGGTAAAGAAATACGGTGGGAAGTAAAATATACACTCTTCAAGACAAAGAACACAGGAAATACGATTGAAAATACTCTCTGTATGTATATGAAAAAAAATTGTATGACGGAAAGAAAAATATAATAGCTTCTGATACCATTTCCCTAAACATCCCAAAATCTCTGAGATATTAAAAAGAAATGAAAGACAATCACGACCGGAGCAACTCGATTGTAGCGACCACCGAGCGGGGCAGCGAGAATGAAAATACCGGTAAAAATTAGACGTAGCGATAATGAAAATACCGGTAAAAATTGGACTGATAGCGAGAATCAAGTGGGGCCGCGAGAATCGAGTGGGGCCGCGAGAAGCGAATAACCATCCCAAATAATACTAGTAGCGCGAATCGAGCGGTGCCGCGAAAACCGAATAACCATCCCAAATAATACTGGTAGCGAGAACCGAATAACCATCCAAAATAAAAGTCGTAGCGAGAATTGAGCGGGGCCACGAGAACCGAATAACCATCCCAAATATTACTGGTAACGAGAATCGAGCGGGGCCGCGAGAACCGAATAACCATCCAAAATAAAACTGGTAGTGATAAATGAGCGGAGCGGCGAAAACCATTACCATCCAAAATATGACTGGTAGAAACTTACCAGTCCAACCAAAATCGCTTCAGTCTGATGCTGGAAAAATGGATTACCAGTCAATACTTGACTCCAAGTTTTCGACCTTACCACTTTTAGAGTTACCAATCAAATGTTGGCTCGCACAACCCGCTAGGGACATTTTCGGCATAAACGGGTAACCGAAAGAAAACAACGATCTCGATACATGTTTTTCACTTTGAAATTCATTTAATGCATATTCCAATTCGCAGTACGGCCACACATGTATGTCGAGCTCGATCGGATGGAAAACCTCGTAGCCCAGTCGAATTAGTTAAAAAAACGGGCAAAGATTTACAAAAATTTTTAGCAGCAGTTTTCTTTCGGAATTCGTTGGGGGGGGGGTCACTGGTAGTCTAAATTCAAAAAGTAGAGGTACCAGACTTTTCACTTCATCCGCCATCTTGATATAAAGGGTTATTTTTTGTTTCTTGAATAACTCGTTCATTTTCAATTTTACACGTAAAATAGTTATTACAAAAGTTGTTTAAAATTAAATTTCCTACAATTTTGGTTCTCATAAATTTTTTCATAGGATCGATTTTTTTCGATTTATACCCGAAAAGAGGGGGTGAATTTTTTGTTATCGAATAACTCGTTTATTTTCAATTTTACGCGAAAAATTGTAATAAACAAAGTTGTTTAAAATTAAATTTCCTACAATTTTGATTCTTAACCATTTTTCGTAGGATCTATATTCTTCGATGTATACCTGAGAAGAGCGGGGGGTGAACCTAAGTATTCTATTATCGCGTTTATTATTAATGTTGTATCATTATTTTTTCTGTCTGTTTTTTTGTTGCTGATTGTCGTTGTAAATTTGATGTGTTGAAAATGTTATTTGCTACAATTATGATTCCGATTTTTTCTAAAGTTTATATTTTTGGGACGCACGTTCACGGTAAAGGAAAAGAGGGGTGTAAATAATCAGTTTATCGAACAGTATAATTTTTACAATTGAAAAAATGAATTTTATTTTCTTTTCAGTACACTTTCAAAAGTCTTTCGAAATTTCAATTACGTCTGTTTGGAACGTTTAGCCGATGGCTCGGCCAAGTTTTCGTCGTTCGATTCTTCCTCGTAATTGTCGACGAATTCGTCCGGAAGCTCAGGAGGGTCGGGGGTGACTTGTTCTGAGCGGTTTTCGTCACTACCAAGGTCATCTTCATGCAGCAGCTCTCGAATTGAGACAACGTTTTCGCAGGTTTCTCCGTTGCAGTTGTGGCATAAGACGGAACATTTGAGTCCGGATTTGCGACAACCACACATTTTTCCGCACGTCGTTTTGCATTTACATGATATCGTCTTCAGCAAAATTTCTGGTGCTGGATCGGCCATTGTAGCGACAGGTTCGAGTCCACGATTAGTTTATAACCTTAATTATAGGAAATTCCAAACAACTTTGGGAATAACCATTTTTCGTGTCAAATGGACTTTTAACGAGTTATTCAATAAACGAAAATTCTCTCCCGCTCTTCTCAGGTATAAATCGAAGAATATAGATCCTATGAAAAATTGTTAACAATCAAAATTGTAGTACCTTTAATTTTAAACAACTTTGTTTATAACAATTTTTCTCGTAAAATTGCAAAGAAACGTGATAATACAATGATAAGATTTTACCCCCACTCTTCTCAGGTATAAATCGAAGAATATAGATCCTACGAAAAATTGTTAACAATCAAAATTGTAGTACCGTTAATTTTAAACAACTTTGTTTATAACAATTTTTCTCGTAAAATTGAAAAGAAACGTGATAATACAATGATAAGATTTTACCCCCACTCTTCTCAGGTATAAATCGAAAAATATTAATCCTACGAAAAAATTGATAAGAATCAAAATTGTAGGAAATTTAATTTTAAACAACTTTGTTTATTGCAATTTTTCGCGTAAAATTGAAAATAAACGAATTATTCGATAACAAAAAATTCACCCCCTCTTTTCGGGTATAAATCGAAAAAAATCGATCCTGTGAAAAAATTGGTAAGAACCAAAATTGTAGGAAATTTAATTTTAAACAACTTTTGTAATAACTATTTTACGTGTAAAATTGAAAATGAACGAGTTATTCAAGAAACAAAAAATAAACCTTTATATCAAGATGGCGGATGGAGTGAAAAGTCTGGTACCTCTACTTTTTGAATTTAAACTACCAGTGACTCCCCCCCCCCAACGAATTCCGAAAGAAAATTGCTGCTAAAAATGTTTGTAAATCTAAAATACTAATTCGACTGGGCTATCGCTCCGTTCGCCTGTCAAGCGAGCGCGACTTGCGAGGGGCAGAGACTTTTCCCCCACCGAGATACCCATTCGTGTTCACGCTGACTGCGATTCCGACTTGAGCGGTGATTACGGATGCGCGCGGCTACAAGGGAATCTGCAATCTCGACAGAGGCGATGATCACGAAATCATACTCCCAAACTCGCCGCCGCGATTTAGCGCCATTTACGAGGCACGCCGAAAACAGAGATTAGTAGGGAGATGTACAACGCTCCCCTTTGCGGCGTGCCTCGGAAATGGCGCTAAATCACGGCGGCGAGTTCGGGAATATGATTTTGTGTGCATCGCCTCTGTCGAGGTTGTAGATTCCCTTGTAGCCGTGCGAGTCGTGAGCACCGCTCAAGTCGATATCGCAGTCAGCGTGCACACGAATGGGTAGCTCGGTGGGGGAAAAGTCTCTGCCCCTCGCTCACTCGACAGGCGAACGGAGCGAGGTTTTCCGTCCGATCGAGCTCGACATATGTGTGGCCGTACTGCGGATTGGAATATGCATTAAATGAATTTCAAAGAGAAAAACATGTATCGAGAAAATTGTTTGCTCTCGGTTGGCCGTTTATGCCGAGAATGCGGGTTGAAAAAAATAACGACGAACCGGGTTGAAAAATAAAACGCCGAAATGACCGTGGAAGGTTCAAAAAGAAATCATGAGCCTTTGCCGCGGTCGTTACGGCGTTTTTTTCAACAGTAAACATTATGAATAAGCGTGTATCACAAATGTTTTTCTGTTCTCAATGAGCGCCGTGGCTGAGTTGGCAGCGTGACGGATTGACGATGCTTGCGGTCCAGGTTCGGTCCCTGGTAAATCGACTTTTTTAATCTATTTTTTTTTCTTTATTTTATATTCAAAAAATTTCGAACTTACTCTCGCTTTAGCTATTCTCGCCTGTCCAGGCATTATTTATGATATATAATTCATATATGTTTAATTTTTAAAAAGATATTGGCTACCGGGGATCGAACCCGCGTCGTCTGCACTCAGAGCCCGCACGCTGATATATCTGTTACGTCTCAGCCTTCACCTTTTTTTCTCTCTCTTTTTGAAACCACGATGGTAAATACGCACGATAGCAGCACCCTCACTCATCGACCAAAAACTTATATTTCTTTAACGCTAAGCGAGCGATAGCCGAAACGTACCACAAGACCAAAAGCGAAACCGTCGCACGTAGGTCCCGACGCATAAACATAGCCAACGCCAGAAGAATTTACGAGAGGAGCGTACTCGCAGCCTCGGAAGAGAAACCCTACGCCTAGAGCACTCGAACAAAATGCAGGGACCGAACTACGTCACAATCCTACCTTGTCCTAAAACCCAAACAATCCCACGAAGAAAACTCGCTTGCGTCAGATCACGTCACCCGGTCATATCGCAAGACCCACGAAACCTTGGTCGCTGAACCCGATCATCGGACATAGAACAATGGCCGCATTCACCATAGCGATGACCTAATAAGTAGACGAACAAAACTATTCCCACGCATGACGCCGACCTATCACGTAAGTCAGCGTACATTCTCACGATTGATTAACCAATCACTAAGAAGCTCTGATCCGAAAATGCATTCCCCCAAAAAAAGCTCCTTCCCCTACAACTAGACTTTCCTAATTTTCATATCACGAAGGAGCAGACACTCTGTATTCGAACTCCGAACTGAACAGTCGACTTACAAGGCTAAACCCTTTCGCTCTGCGTTTCCGTGTAATCATTGTACGAGTAACTATCTTTGTACCGAAATTATAAGTTTCTAAGAGTTAAACCTAATAAACGTGAACTACGTGAATTAAGACAAAATCTACGCGTCTGAAGATTTATTTGATCAACGATCAATCCATCGGGCGGATCCAACTCTCTTACCAGAATCACGCACCTCAAATTCGTCTCAATCCAAATTGTTATTAAACTGTGTTCGGAACTCACGCGGAAGCCAAACAAAGACTCACTGCGCAATCAAATTCAATTCGAACTTTCGCGCTCTAAATCGGCAACCACGCGAGTCCCACCTAAATCTCCCTCCGGGACGTAACAGTTTAGTATACAATAAAACTGGTGGCAGCGGAAAAAAAATTTTTTAAAAAACCTTCAAATAAATTGCCCATCAACAATAAAACTGGTGGCAGCGGAAAAAAAAAGAAGAAAAACTTTTAATAAATAACCCATCGGTTAATAAAACTAGTGGCAGCGAAAAAAAAGAAGAAAAACTTTTAATAAATAACCCATCGGTTAATAAAACTGGTGGTAGCGGAAAAACAAAGAGACAATTTATCGGTTATTATACTGGTGACAATCGATCCGGTGTCGGTGAAAAACGGATCACGAACGCGGAATAAACTATCGTGTAAAAATAAAATAAAAAGACTCTCTTCCGTGTGAAACGAACAAGTGCTCTACACCAACGTCGCACCGAGATCAACACAAGGGACGCAGAGCCATAAATTAACGAAGGACACAAGGCCGAAGAGCAGACCCGAGCCAGCGACGCACACCCGGACTGCAGGTCAAAACACCAGCCGCACCTCACGATAAGTCAAGTAGCCTAACGCCACTTGGCTGCAACCGAACATCATTGGCACGAGCGAGCTACAAGATCATCACTGAGTAAGTCATAAACTCATAATGTCTACACCAATCCAAATGGAGACTTCGGAAGCCCATCACCCAGCTCAACAGAGTCAAATCTACACATCACAGACAACGATTCCACCACTAAATGCGCATAACTATTATCAAGCGTCTTTCGAAAATAATGTATATCCACTACACGCTAATTATCGAGATTTCACAAGATATTTACCCGAGTTCGATGGGACGTCTAAAACATGTTCGTTAAACAATTTTTTGAGCTATTGCGATAACGCGAAAGGATTCATCCCAGCTGTAGGCGAACGATTAATAGTTACACTCTTAAAGAGTAAATGCAAAGGAATCGCTTGCGATAGTCTCGAAAGCTTTACAATAACAACAATCGATGAGTTCACAGACATCCTAAAACGAAAATTCATCCCTTCCAAACCCCCTCTCACCTGGATCACGGAAATGAGCACATTTTCCCAAAAAGATAAAGAAACGGTACTCAGCTTCTACAGTAGACTCAACACTCACATGAAAAAGACAAACCAAGCCATCGAGAATTCGAACTTACGTTCCATCGAAGGAGCGAAAATTTTCGCGGAAGACATAGCGACTGATCAATTTCGAAGAGGTCTTAACGCCGCCTATCGCCCCCATATAGCATGCAAACGGTACCCAAATTTCGAAAGCATTTTCAAACAAGCGACGGATATCGAAAAAATGTTAGGACCAATCGACCCAGAAAATACACAATCGACTTGCCTACCAATTCAACCTTTCAACAAATCAAATAGTCAAAACGAAAACAAACCCGGTAGCTCAACCTTTCGTGCAAACCCGAGCAAATTCTGCAATTATTGCAAAAAGACAAACCACACAACAAATGATTGCTACCTTCTGGCAAAAGACAACTCAACAAAAGACGTTACAAACAGAAGTAACATATCATGCAACTATTGTAAAAAACCGGGCCACTTCATAAATCAATGCCGTAAACGAGCATATAATAATGGGAGAAAAGACGAGGCTCAAGCCGGAAAACAGCCGGGAAACGAGTCAACGACCCCTCGACCAGGCGTCTCGACGGGCCCAAGCACCCAAGGACGCCAGACACAGTAAAATCGGAAACGAAACAAAAAATCCTCCGAGCCTCTTGTAACCTGAGCACACGAACGAATAACTACCACTCACCCATAATTAGCATTGAATCGGAAGATCTCAAGAAAACGCAAACATTATTTCTCGCAGACTCAGGCTCACAATTAAATTTGATCAAAATCGAAAATATTCGTCACCCAAATCTCATAAACAATCTCATAATTTACGAATTATACGGAATTTCGATCATCGATAGACCCAGGACACTCGGACAAATTAACATCGCAATTCATGGCCAGTCCGTAACATTCAATGTTGTCCCGGACGACTTCCCTGTTGAATTCGACGCAATCCTCGGTCATGAAACAATCGGAGAAAGTAAAGGTAGAATCGACTGGGAAGGGCGATACGTACGAGTCAATAACGTGGACATCCCATTTACAAACACAGAATCATTTCTTCTGCGGGCCAGACAGAAAACGATCATGTTCATTCGAGTCGGAAACCCACTAGAGACAGGTTACGTACCCCGTATACCATTTCGAGATGGCATCTTTGCAGGCGAAGCATTGGTTAAAAATACCAATGGCAAAGCATACCTGTACGCTATCAATACCTTGAACGAGGACGTCAGAGTAGAGGTTCCCGTAATTTCACTCTATCCTTTCGATATGAGTACAGACGAGAACGATCAAGAGGATGACCACACCGCGAATACACAGACCCTAGAGCACAAAAACCCTCGGACGCGAGAAAACCGTGCCAACGGAGTAATGAGTCTTTTGCGGCTTAATCACCTCAATGACGAAGAGCGTAATGCGGTATCTACACTTGTTGAAGAATACGTAGACCTCTTTCATCTACCTGGTGAACCCCTCCGATCAACAAACGAATGCAAACATCGAATTCCCACTGTAGACGATCGACCGGTCAATACAAGACAATACAGACATCCGCCATTCCAAAGACCGGAAATAGAAAAACAAATTAACGATCTGCTACAATTAAACATCATTGAACCCTCGAAGTCACCGTATAATTCACCAGTTTGGATAGTTCCGAAAAAAGCAGACTCAAAAGGCAATAAACGATGGAGACTCGTAATCGATTTCAGAAAATTAAATGATGTCACAATAGGAGATGCTTACCCCCTGCCGTTAATAACAGACATCCTTGACCAACTCGGCGGTGCGAAGTACTTCTCCATTTTTGACCTAGCATCTGGCTTTCATCAGATAGAAATGGATCCGAAAGACAAACACAAAACAGCCTTTACGACCCCTCACGGTCATTACGAATTCAATAGAATGCCATTCGGATTAAAAAATGCACCAGCCACATTCCATCGATTGATGGACCTTGTTCTAAAAGGGTTACAGGGTAACGATTTATTCGTATATCTAGACGACATAGTAATCTACGCACGATCAATCGAGGAACACGAAAGCAAATTTAGAAAACTCGCGGAAAGATTACGTAACGCAAATCTAACTCTCCAAACGGATAAATGCGAATTTTTAAGAACTGAAGTAAGATATCTGGGACATCAAATCTCTGCAGATGGATTAAAACCCGATCCAAAAAACATCGAAGCCGTGAGAGAATTCAAAACACCGAAAACTCCAAAGAACGTAAAAGAATTCCTAGGTCTAGCAGGATACTATCGCCGCTTCATAAAAAATTTCGCAGCAATTGCAAAACCCCTATCGGATCTCACTAGCAAAAATGTTAAATTTCATTGGACATCTCAACATCAATTAGCATTCGAAACATTGCGAGACAAGTTATGCTCAACACCGATTCTCCAATACCCAAATTTCTCGGAACCTTTCATCGTAACAACCGACGCATCCAACTACGCCGTCGGCGCAATCCTTTCGCAAGGAAAAGTCGGAGAAGACCCCATGGTCGCAGCCGCTTCAAGGGTCCTTAACAAGGCCGAAAGAAATTATTCCACTTTGGAAAAAGAAATGGTCGCTGTGGTGTTTGCCTTAAAAACCTTCCGACCCTATCTTTATGGCAGGCCATTCACCCTACTGACCGACCACCGGCCACTCGTCTGGGTAAACTCTATGAACGACCCGACGTCACGCGTACTGAGATGGAGAGAAATATTAAAAGAGTTCGATTTCAAAATCCAGTACAAGCCAGGAAGAGTTAATACAAACGCCGATGCACTTTCTCGAAATCCAATAACTCTCCCTATCAAATTCAAATGGCGTACTAACGACACCCCATACGGAGGAAAAACTCTACATCCAAACCCAGGCATCGCGAGAACATATTCGTCATCGGATCCAAGCGCCAATAATAAGAAACTCAAAAAATCGAAAACTACTTCGGAGGATGACATCACGAATGCTTCCCCACTAAATCATTCAATATCTATTCCTCGAGCAACAGACTTCACAGATACGGCAATTCCGAGAGAAACGTACGTGAGTCCCGTTGCAGAGCGATCAAACGAAATTCAAAATCAAACAATCTCGATTCCCCAAGCAAGCAACCTTACAGATACGGAAATTCCGAGAGAAACGTATATAAGCCCGCTTGCCAAAGGATCAAATCTAAGTCAAGGTGACCGGCCTGATCAACCGATCATCAAAGACCTCAACAAAAAGAGGCCACGTAATAAATCAAATTCTTCAGAGCATCAAGAATCAAATTCCTCAGAGCATCAAAAATCAAATCCTCCAAAACACTAAAAAACAAACTCTTCAGAGCATCGAAGATCAAATTCTTCAAAGCAACAATCATCAAATTCTTCAGAGCATCAAAACTCGAATTCCTCGGAAAACCAGGAATCGTATTCACCAGAATATCGAAGGGAAAAACTCAAAGTACTAGTTAAACGAAGAAGCCACACACGTCGGCATCTCCCCTTCGGGAACCCTTCAAAACCCGAATCTACATCGTCTTCGGGAGACGAGGAAGACATTACCCACATGGCGCCGAGTAACTTCGCCACGCTCGGAACATCTTCATCTTCAGAGCAAGAATCGAGCGACAATAGCCTAAGCAATATTGCCATAAATTTCGAAAAGCGCGCTCATGAAACACTAGGACTCACTCCATCACCCACTGGACGTACCAAAAGGAAATTCCACCAAATGCCTAACCGTCCAGATAGTCATGGAAACACGAGTGACGAAGCTCTTAGTGAGGATGAACTGTTCCTTCTTAGCGAAAAGAAAAATCTCACGGACAACCACACCATTGAACCTATGGACGTAGATTTTTCAAACGAAGACAGAAAATCAACACATGAAAATCATAAAAGTCAAGCCACGGGACCCCCAACTACCAACGTAGAACAGCGCACGGACGATGTAACAGCCATCGCCAAAAAAGGGGAACCAGTCCTTTTAGCCACTCGTAAATCCTCCAGACCACGAAAACCCAAAAAATGCTTCTGCTGCTCCGATGCAAGCAATCACGCACACACTAGTGCCCCACGTGCACAAGTAGCGAAGGGTAAAAAAAGGCCACCCAGGAGTACTTCACAAGCAAAAATAATCAGGAACTCTCCGGGCCAAGAACAACCCCCACCCACTCTTCCAAACGTTGCAAACGCCAACAGCTCCGAAAACGAATCTTTTCAGCAACAAGAAAATGCTCCCTCCCCGACACCATTCAATAATTCCCCCCCTACGATAGAAAACGGAAACGACAATAGCAGAACAAATACCACTGAAGAGGAGCCAACAAACAACAACGAGCAACAAACGGAATTCATTAACGTCATCGAAACAAGAGACAACATCGAAATGACAAAAAACAATTATATTTGTTTCATTTCTGCCGATGGTACAGTCTCGAATGATATCGGCAAACGATTAATCGAGATGGGCTTGCTAAAAAATCTATCCCCAACTAACACCTTCGAAATCGGACAAGTCCTCATATCGGGAACACCAAAGAAACGAGTGTTTGCCCTAGTAACACAGGAAAACTCCACATCATCCTTAACGAAAGAAAATCTTATCAAATCTCTCCGAAATCTGAAAACAACGATGGTAGAATTGAACGTCAAATCAGCAGCATTTTCTCAAAAGCGCAGTAACCTTAACGACTCAGCATGGGCAAAAATAAAAAACATCATTCGAGAAATTTTCGCGGATACCGAAATCCAAATAAAAATCTGCCGCGACGAAATTACTGTCCCACCAGAGCAAGACAGGCTCGACATCATAAAAGAATGCCACGAATCTCCAATAGCAGGTCATAAGGGCGTAACCAAAACATACAACAGAATCCGACAACAATATTTTTGGGACAATCTCAAAAAACAAGTAGAAGATTACATTCGTCAATGCGCCAGTTGCCAGAGGAAAAAGTTGGTGAGAATTAAAACCAAACAACCCATGGTAATTACAGATACTCCGATCAGCGTATTCGACAAAATTGCAATGGATATAGTCGGACCGATAACCCCAGAATCTGAACTTGGTCACCGCTTCATACTAACGATTCAGGACAACCTCTCAAAATTTTCATTTGCAATTCCGCTAAAAAGCGCGACCGCGCACGAAATCGCTTACGCACTAGTCACGGAATTCATATGCTTATTCGGATGTCCTAAAGTAATATTGACAGACCAAGGTGCAGCTTTCATCGGCCGTGTAATGAAACAATTAACGAGGATCCTAAAAATCAAGCAAATTAAAACGACAGCATTCCATCCACAATCGAACGGATCGCTCGAACGAAGTCATCAAGTGCTCACGAATTACCTGAAACATTACACCAATAAAAAAGATTGGCATAAGTGGCTACGGCTGGCAACTTTCGCATACAACACAAGCGTACACGAAGGCACGAAATACACACCATTCCAGGTAGTCCTAGGCAAGGTAGCACGACTACCCTCACAATTTTTATATCTCGATAAAATCTTAACGTACGACGAGCACGTGAGAAATCTTGCGCATCATTTACAAGAAGTTCGACAATTAGCTCGCAACAACCTCGAAAATGCCAAACAAAAATCCAAAACTCACTACGATAAGAAAATCAACCCCGTAAAATTCCAAATCGGAGATCAAATCTACCTGATTAAAAATCAGCGAATAGGAAAATTTGACGACAACTACTTAGGTCCTTACGAGATAACACAAATTTTCCCAGACCAAAACGACATCGAAATCGCACTAGGAAACAATAAGCGAAAAATCATCCACTGCGATCGGGCTAAATTAGCACACTAGCAAACAACCATACCTACACGAGAGCCCAGCAAACTTACACCCGCACAACCGTACCTTTCAGGTCTACTAAGACCCCGGCAAGATGTTCCTGACGATCGCTCTACTCATCTCCACCCTGCAGCCAACCAACGCGCTGATCGCTTACGACTGTGGAGCCCCAGCAATGAACATCACAACCCTATCGCTTCTGGACATTCAGGAATGCGACATACCTATACACCAACCGGAAGTCACTACATCAAGAATCCAACTCCTCCAAAGAGTCGAATTCACTGACATCAAGGTAGTCCAATGTAAGGTGGAAATACACAGGGCAATAACTCACTGCGGCATGCACTCTCACATATCAAATGTCCAAAACGGGTACATGGAATTCGTCTTGGAGACAACTCACGAAGAGTGCAAAAAGATTCACGAAACAAAATCATACCAGGCTTACAATACACTCCTGAATGGCCTAACGATGAATTCAACCAATAGGAGACCAGTTTCAATAGCCGGAACGCTGACCAGCGACGGTACCTGCCAAGGAGCGTCATATTCGGACCCCTACGGGTCTTGGAACAACGCGGTGGTCACAGGGTACTTCTATATAACGGTCGCCGACTACCAAGCAAAAGTACATATAGAACAAAACGAAATCCTTTTACGATCAGGTAGCCGCTGCCGTCACAGCTCGTCTAAATGCCTAGACTGGGAAGGCGGATACACATATTGGGATCAATTGCCCAATGACCAATGCAACTTTAATAACTACGAAGTAATTTTCGAGGGTAGCGCAGAAAAGATAAGAGACACAAAAAATTAAATCGAAGGCGAGCAAATCTATTCAATCACATCTGCGGACATTACATTTGCTCTCGCAGTCAGAGGACAAATCACACTTTGCGGATATAAGTTAATCAAGACAGAATATCCTAAACTATACATCGTCGATCAAAGAGACGGGGATTTCTTCACCCAAAAGCGCATATCGACCATTAACTTGGATATCTTTGCATACACCAACGCAAAACTAGTGTATCTCGTAAAACATTTCGGAAACCAAATAACGAACTTGTACAACAACGTCGTTAAACAACAGTACGAGATTGAAAAGAGAGTACTTCGCAATACCCTAGGCTTCGTATCATTCGCACCCGCCGAGTTCGCTTACCACTACATGGGAGAACCAGGATATATAGCCCACGTCGGAGGAGAGGTCGTTAGAATAGCAAAATGTGTACCAGTCAACGTGGCAATTAGAAAAACAAAAGAATGCTACCAAGAACTACCAATTTTCAGAGGAAACGCGACCCTATTCATGATGCCCCGCACACGAATCATTATACAGACGGGACACGAAATCGAGTGCAATTCATTTCTCTCACCAATGTACCGCATCAATAACGTATGGTACCAAGCGCTCCCACAATTAGCCGTCACCGCCGCACCCAAAGACATTCCGACAAGTACCAAACATTCCTGGAAGTTCATTACGCCAGCCCACCTAGCAGACAGCGGAATATACTCCTCGCAAGATCTTCAGAACCTCCGGACTAGCATGATGTTCCCAATCGAACGTACGGCAGTCCTAAACACAATCGCACGAGGAGCCACAGGTCAAAACCCCGCTGATCAAGGCATAACTATCAAACATTGGCTTAACGACGACATTATCCAAAAATCTGTCGAAAGAGCATGGGGAAAAGTATATGTCTTTTTCAACACCATTGGAATGTTTAGCGCAACGCTACTAGGAATGTGGGTAACCCTGAAGACCATAAAATTCGCCATCGATACATTAGTACATGGTTACGCATTACATTCAATTTACGGCTGGAGCATCTGGATGGTCAGCGCTATATGGGACTCTCTCACGAACCTTCTCCTCCACCTCGCAAGAAACAAAAAATCCAACGAAGCAAAGTCAACGAAGAAATGAACCTGCCGCTGCAGGAACGCCCATCGACGGATGCACCACAAGAACCGAAAGACCAAGCACAATCGAATGCTTATCCAGTGTGCCCCCCATCAATAACCTTTGGAGTGTCGCAACACACAGAACCTCGAATGTGGCACCCCCGACCACACCCAAGCAACGTATAAATTCAACAAACCCCCGAGGGAAAGGTGGGAACATAAAATACATGAGAACACATTTATTTAAACACAAGCTAAATCAAAGGCAACACAATTTTGATGAAACACAATTCATATTGCACACTGAAGTAAACGGGTAGCCCGATCCGAAATCAACTTAATCGCCCAGCCTAATCATCATAAGCTGCTAACACCCCCTTAGAGGACGACCACGCCGGATGATCCCAATCGTCTTCCGGGTGAGACTGGCCCCAGCGCTCCTCGAACATCCAGCGGATTGAGTAATAATCAAATCCAGTCCCGCGATCCAAGAGATCTAACTCCCGCCGGAGCGCTGCGCGGAACTGCCGACGGGCTCTGGCCACTCCAACAAACGTCATCTACAGGAAACACAACGTTATCTCAAGAAAGAGAATAAAAAAAAATATAAAAAAATAAAACACAAAATAAACACACTACCTCACGGGCACAACAGCAGAAAAACTTTCCGGGAGCCATCCTTATCCACCTTTAACCTTCTCTGGGCCCAAAACAAAATTCCGGAAAACAAATGTCGTGTTGCCTTTTCCAAACGGAGCAGGATAATGTAAAACTCACCCAAGGGAACAGCTTAAATACAAGGATCCCCACCCCAAATCCTTAAAAACTCACAGCCGAGGGGAAACTCTCTCCAAACTACCAGCCCTAGCCAATGAACTCAGCCGAACTCACTTAGCGCGCCCCACCGAACTCGACTTCCACAAACTAGGATAAAACATGCGACTATTACTTGAAAAATATTTTAGCAAATAAGATAAAAATCATACGACTATCACTTGAAGACATACGTTAACAATGCGTAGCATAAAATCAAAATAAATACATACCTTTTCTTCTTCCTTTACCCTGGTGGATAAACACCAGATAGAATCTAAGAATAAAATTAATCAAAGCGAAATGTAACTTCTCGCAAACATTATGGTACTGCATTATGTTACTGTGTCAAATAACAAACAATACCTATCTCCCAATATACTTAAGCTACATTGTAAATCGATCAATGACGATGCCAGCTCACAAATCGTGCGATCATACCTTTCGATTACAATTATAATTGAATCTAATTGAGCGAGACGCCCAATCTTGCAGGAGGGAGGTGTTACGTCTCAGTCTTCACCTTTTTTTCTCTCTCTCTTTTTGAAACCACGATGGTAAATACGCACGATAGCAGCACCCTCACTCATCGACCAAAAACCTATATTTCTTTAACGCTAAGCGAGCGATAGCCGAAACGTACCACAAGACCAAAAGCGAAACCGTCGCACGTAGGTCCCGACGCATAAACATAGCCAACGCCAGAAGAATTTACGAGAGGAGCGTACTCGCAGCCTCGGAAGAGAAACCCTACGCCTAGAGCACTCGAACAAAATGCAGGGACCGAACTACGCCACAATCCTACCTTGTCCTAAAACCCAAACAATCCCACGAAGAAAACTCGCTTGCGTCAGAACACGTCACCCGGTCATATCGCAAGACCCACGAAACCTCGGTCGCTGAACCCGATCATCGGACATAGAACAATGGCCGCATTCACCATAGCGATGACCTAATAAGTAGACGAACAAAACTATTCCCACGCATGACGCCGACCTATCACGTAAGTCAGCGTACATTCTCACGATTGATTAACCAATCACTTAGAAGCTCTGATCCGAAAATGCATTCCCCCAAAAAAAGCTCCTTCCCCTACAACCAGACTTTCCTAATTTTCATATCACGAAGGAGCAGACACTCTGTATTCGAACTCCGAACTGAACAGTCGACTTACAAGGCTAAACCCTTTCGCTCTGCGTTTCCGTGTAATCATTGTACGAGTAACTATCTTTATACCGAAATTATAAGTTTCTAAGAGTTAAACCTAATAAACGTGAACTACGTGAATTAAGACAAAATCTACGCGTCTGAAGATTTATTTGATCAACGATCAATCCATCGGGCGGATCCAACTCTCTTACCAGAATCACGCACCTCAAATTCGTCTCAATGCAAATTGTTATTAAACTGTGTTCGGAACTCACGCGGAAGCCAAACAAAGACTCACTGCGCAATCAAATTCAATTCGAACTTTCGCGCTCTAAATCGGCAACCACGCGAGTCCCACCTAAATCTCCCTCCGGGACGTAACATATCAACCGCGAGGCTCTTGTGACTGCAAACCTGCCTTACGTATACACACTTATCCAACCTTAAAAAAAATCCGCTGCATACCAATTGCATATTGTTTTTATGACCCCAAAGTATTATTGAAGACAGATAAAAACGATTTTTCCAAATTCCTAGAGTGGTGTTATTCCTTAAAGAAAAGAAATTGATTTTTTGATCGTTGTAAATGTATATCCCCTCTTAAAGGCTTTAAGGCATCTGGCCACCTTGGCCGATCGAAAAATGGGTATATTTAAAAAAAATAATAAACTCAAAAGTATGGGCCGGAATATTTTTATTTTTTTTTCACAACGTCGAAAGGGCTTTAAGAATAACGTTAATAAATTTCCGTTCAAAATATTAATAATGGCGCCGTTATGAACATTGCCGTGGAGGCCCTCCGCACGATACGCGCGGTCGTTGTCCCAGCTGTTACCCGGTCATGTCATATCTGCAAAAAAAATCAGCTCATTCGTTCTCTACACGTTCTCGAATAAATAATCCTTTGGTGTAATAGTTATTCAATTTCGTCATCGGTCGAAGGATAACATTTTGAATAATTTACAGTTCGTTACATTGAGTTTATAATTCTGTCATTTCGAAATCTTTGTTGTTCTATATTTGGCCTTTCAAAGTTTTGACCCCCATCCCAATGTGAAATGTGTTGTAATAATCGAGAACGACTCAATGTTCTCTTCGAGCCTTTTTCGATCGTTTCGGCACTTTTCTTCAACAATTTTTTTAATTAATTTTCTAAGGGGAAAAGTAAAAACTCATTTACGTATTGGGGGAAACATTAATTTTTTTGTGATAGTTTTCAATACTGTTTGCACCAAAATTTGGAACGCCCGCTCGTTTTGAGCAACTTCAACATGCGTCTGACGGGGCAAATGACTGCGGGTTCGGTCGCGTCGACGATACCCGCGGCGTCCTTGCTGCGGCCGCTCCCCTCGCTCCTGCCCCTGTTCTTTCGATGAC